>PVKE010014626.1:0-34658 GCA_004027555.1 Craseonycteris thonglongyai | reverse complement strand
CAAAAAAAAAAAAAAGAAAAGAAATGGCTGGTAGAAGGCACAAGGAAGGGGGAAAGTAGGAAGGAAACTCCCGGAGTGGGGGGTGGTGGCAGCTGGGGGGCAGGGAGCTTAGAGGAAGGAAGAAAGGGTTGGCTTCGTGCACCTAGCACGTTGGCTGACACATAGTAGGTGCTCCATGAATGCCTGTCACGTTGAATTGAGATGAACCGGGGGTCCTGTTCTGTCCCGAGATGAGCTTTTTAGGGGTCCCGGGGTTTACAGACAAGTGAGGTAACATTATGGGAAATACTGTGAAGAGCCAGGGCCGGACAAGTCCCAGGTGCCCGCTGGGAAATTGCTTCTCCCTCCAGGTGGCCCTTGGGATTTCTGACCGCGCTGTGTGGGAAGCCTCCTGCAGCCGCCGTGTTCTTGTCAGCTGAGCGCTTCGCCCTGATGAACAGTGTCCTTCGCATTTCTTCTACCGCCAAGGCCTGCCTCCCCTCTGTCTGCTCCCTGGGATGGTTCAGAACTGCAAAGCAGGCTCGTGTCTTCCTATTCTCGCTCTCTTCTTCCCTGCATCTTTGTGACTGGCCTGCTTCCTGGCCCTGTCCCTTCCTGTCCTGTGCAAGTCCAAACTCCCCCAGGGGGGCCTGCTCCTGGGGACCATTCCCGGACCACTGCTCTGCTCCCTCCCTGGTAGGGTCCTGGCTTTCAGGGCAGGGGACAGACTCGGGGTGGGGGCAGGACTCCCAACCCCACAGCCTCTCCTCCAACCTTGTCTTTCACTTGTTTGTTTGGGAAAGTCTGTGTTAAGCCAGACATCACAGAGTGCCGACGGCCTGCTAGGTTTTCTCACGGAAGTTGGGAGGACTGGGGCTTTTTTCACTGTACTCATCCTTCACGGATGCTGGGGTGCAGAGCTCATGAGGGGAACCGTGGCTGCAGACCACGTGCTGGTCTCCCCTAAATGCTGACGTGGCCTCTCCCTGCCAGCTTTTGCGAATGGATGCTCAAAGCCTGGGAACGGAATGGGCTGGGGAGTGTCCCCCTACCCACCTGAGGGAACTTGTCACAGCCAGGAAGGGGCATGCCACTGCTCTTGGGGTATAACTAGAGGCCGGCCTGCCTCATATGGGGGTGCCCTTGACACAACGCCATAGGGGTTCCCCCCTGGGACACCCTTCAGTGCCCTCTTAGAGGTTCCCACGCCTCTGGGAGACCAGTGGCATCCCAGGAACCCGTCCCTTGACTTGTCCTTTGTGGGCAGTGTCCTAGGTAGAGGACCTTTCCACTCCTTTTCCACATTTGGCCCAAACCTCCCTGTCCGGTGTTGCATTTCTTTGGGGCTCTGCCTTTTCCTAAGGGACGGCTCGTTTTTGGACAAACGCATCCCCATAGGTTCTCTTGTTGATGCGGGTTTTATCTGGGATCCTCTGGAGATAATGCCACACTTAAGTCCAAGACACACTCAACAATAGTGGCCATGCACACAGATACTTGTCCATCCTTGTTCAAAACAGCACGATCCGCAGTAAGCAAGAGGTGCCAGCAACTCAAGCGCCCACTGAGGGATGAGTGTGGTCTACGCGTACCATGCCATTCAGCCTTGAAAAGGACAGAAATGCTGGCACAGGCTGCAATGTGGACGAAGCTTGAGGCCATGAGGCTACACGAAACAAGCCATCGCAAAAGGACAGCTACGGAGGGCTTCCTCTTAGATGAGGTACCCGGGACAGTCAGATTCCTAGAGATGGAAAGTAGAACAGTGGTGGCCAGGGGCTGAATGGGCGGTGCTGAACGGGGACAGAGTTTCAGTTGGAGAAAATGGGAGAAGTTCTGGAGGTGGATGGTGGTGACGGTTGCACAACAATTTGAATGTACATCATGCCACTGAACTGCACACTTAAAATGGCCCAAATGATCCATGTTAGGTCATGTATAGCTTTCAACAAATGGTTAAAAAAATGGTGGTGGCAGGAACAGACACTCGTGGGTGGGCAGGGCTGTCCCTCGCCCCTGTTACCACTCTCTGGAAGAAGAGTTGCACCCATGGGGGAGGCAGGGCGCTGAGGCCCCGGGGTGGGGGAGGGGCAGCCCACTCATCAAAGTCTCTGGCACAGAAAGGGGTGTGGGCGGGCTGGGGCAGGCCAGCCGTCCTCGCCCTCGAACAGCGAAATGTGTTTCTTGGACAAGAATCCAAGGCAATTGTGCGAGCCCACACAGTGTTTGTTCGGAAGCTAATGCATTCCTGTCCTATTGTCTCTGCCTGAGACTTGTTGTGGGCACACCCATCACATCCTCCCTCGGGGAGAAGCCTAGGTGCTCACAGTCAGGCTGTGGGAGGCTCCAGAGCAACGGGGGGAGCAAGGCAGCCCGGTGGGAGCTTCCGGGCATCCCCGGAGGAAGCACCATGGGACAGGGGAAGCTGCCCAAGGCGTGCCCAGCATGGAGCCGGGCTGGCCACGGGGAAGGAAAGTGGTGCTGGTGGAAGGACCCGTGGGCCGCCTGACATGCGGAAGCACAGCGAGCCCTGGATCTTGTCCTGTCTGCCGGGAGTGAGTGGCAGCTGCAGGCAGGCTGGCCAGCCCGCCCTGAGCACCTCAGCTCACCAATAGCACGGTTGCAACCTTGTAGAGGAAACCCAAGCAGCCTAATGCAGCCACAGGAAAAGCTCAGCTCAGACCCTGCTGCTGGGAGACCCGCTCCTCCGGGGGTCGCTGAGGATGGGCTGGGAGCAGCAATAAGGGAGCAAAAGTGTGGTTTCAGAGTGCACGTCATTGGCGGGTTTGCTGGGGATCAATCCAGAGCTCAGGTGGGTTGGCTGTGTGTACAGAAGGGCCAGGGCTGTGGCAGGACCAGCTGAGAGGAGGGAAGAGGAGAGGAGCCCAGAGAGGGAGGTGGCGGTCCCGCTGAGGGAGCCGCAGTGATGGGCGCAGACGCTGACAGTGGGAAGGGAGGGGAGACAGAGAAGCAGGGCAGAGGCAGAAGAGATGCCCCCAGTGTGTGGCATGTGGTCTGGAATGGCCACCTACATCTCAGGAGTGCCCTCAGGTACAAGTCCAGGCCCCTCCACTCTGCACCTCTGCTGGCCCTAGACTGGCACCTACAGCTAAGTCTAGAGGACAGAACAGGGACGAAGCTCATGACAACAACCTTGATTCGTCAAGAATGGAATCAAGTATATCTGGGTCTCTTCAGGGAAGCAGGGAAGGTGACAATTTATCTGAAAAAAGCTGTCATCAAAAATGTGCAGCAGGGAAGCCGGGATGGCTCAGTAGATTAAGTGCTCACTTTGCAGCCCTGGGACCGAGGATCGAATCCCAGCCCCGGCCCGTGTGGACCCATGTGCTGAATTGGGGAGTGCCCCCAGTTCAGTTCTCACCAGGGCGAGACCCCGGCCCAGTTCCTGCCCTGTGCAGCCTTGCGCCCACCTGTGGAATGAAACTATGTGGAAAAACCAATGCTGTGCAACTCTGAAGACTGTCTGGGCCCTCCTCCTTCTCTCTGTCTCTATCTCTGTCTCTGTGTCTCTGTCTCTGTCAAAACTATAAAAATCTTTAAAGAAAAAATGTGCAGCAGACTGGGAGTCAGAAGACCTGCTGTTCACTCACAGGGACCCAGTATGTCACCCTGCACCTCGATTTCCTCACCTGAGAATGGGGGTAATATCTGTCTAGAATTGTTTTGAGAATCAACTGAGATAATGTGAAAAGGCTTTGAAAAAGCTTGATTCAAGTGCAAGGTGTGATTATTGTTATTAAATGTCTATCGTTATGAACACATATCTTCCCTGAAAATCTTGACACCCTTTGTGTGCACAATTGCACTTACCCTTGTGACACTACTGTGGAGACAGGGAAAGGCCACAGGCATTATTATCTCTACTTAACAGACACAGAAACCGAGGCTTGAACAGGCCAGACAGGTGGCAAGTCAGAGAGGAGCGAGAGGGCGCACACAAGTCCTGGGTCAGTGTCCTGTTTCTTGGAGAATGATTTTTAATTTCTCCCACGTTAGCTAAGTTTTATTTTGCTTTGTTGGAGTTTATAATTCTTAAAGATTTTATTTATTTATTTATTTTTATTGTTTTTGACAGAGGCAGAGAGAGACAGAGGCAGAGAGAGACAGAGAGAAGGGAGAGGGTCCAGAGCAGTCTCCATAGTTGTATGTCATCAGTTATCGATGTGGTTTCATTCCACACAGGTGGGTGGGGGGCCGTGCGTGGCGGGAACTGGGCTGGGGGCCTCCTGCATGGGAAGCACACCCTAGTTCAGCACATGGGTCCACACGAGCTGGGGCCAGAATTCTAACCTTGGTCCCTGGGGCTGCAAATGGAGCGCTTAACTCGCTGAGCCATCCCGGCTTCCCCTGGAGTTTATAATTCTTAATTTTGTTGACTGGTAACAATAATCAACATGGGCCTTCACAAAACTGTATGGATTTTACCTGTTCTCTGTCTGCATTGGCTGTTATCTATCTATCTGTCTACCTGTTTATCCAACCTGCCCATCCATATACTCACCTACTCACCCACCAAGTTATTAATCCATCTTTTCACCCACCTACACCACCATCCATCCACCAAATGTATCTATTTATCCATGCATCCTCCTGTCTAGTCACACATCTTCCTTCCTTCCATCCATCCACCCACCCATCCATCCATCCATCTTCGTTCCAGCCATCCTTTCAACATTTGTACACCTACTGCGTACTATAGGCTGTGTATGTACAGTGATAACAAGAAAGACAGGACTTGTAACTTAGTCTGGCAGGGAGAAATTAAGAGATTGTGCTAGGTGTCTAGGGTGGCATGATAGAGATGGGGAACACGCCAGGCATGTGGCACTAGAAGCAGCATACGGCATATGCACAAAAGCTAAAAATGTGAACTAGCGCAGTGCACTGGTGAATAACAAGTATTTCCAGAGGCTAAAATATATGGTGCTGGGTAGAAAGAGAGAACGTGAGGGCAAAGAAGGCAAGGGCGGCCTCCTGAAGGGCACTGCTTGCCCCGCTACTGCGTTTGGACTCTCTCCTACGGGCCTGGAGGGTCACTGAAGGACTGAACTGCAGAGCAGGAGGATAAGATTTGCATTTTAGAAAGATCCTTTGTTGCACCGTGTGGAGAACAGACGGGAGCTGGTAGTGCGATGGTGGTTCTGGAGGCAAGGAGACCAGTGCGGAGGCAGGCATGGTGGGACGAGACAAGTTTAGGAGGCAGAAGTGAGGGTGAAGAAAAGGACAGTCTCGAAGATGGAGAACCCCAGGGTTTGGGGCTTGGTCAATTTGTTGGATAAATGGTGGTGCTGCCAGCGATACCGGGAGGCGTGAGGGTTGGCTTGGGGACTCTGCATGAATTCAGTGTTAGAAACGTTGAGTCCACAGCCCTTGGGTCTGTCAGGGATGACGACGCGTGGGAGACCGGCTCTCTGTGCTCGTCAGTGCCCAGGTCAAGGCCACAGGTGTGAGTGAGATGTCCTGGGAGAAGGCTCAAGGAACAGGAGAAGAGAAGAGGGGAAAGGCTCCGAACCTGGGAAAAGCAACATCTAAAGGGTGGTCGAGGAGAAGAAGCCACCGGAAGAGGAAGCAGAGTCACAGAGGCCAAGTAAGTGCTAAGAAGTACAAGGTCAACAGTGCTGAATTCTCAGCAGGGTCAAGTACTGTACTGGGGACCAGGGCTCCCTGGACTGAGTGACTAGGGGAGCATGGGGTGACCTCTGTCATGATGGCTTCGGTGTGGGGGGAGGGCAGGTGGAAGCTTAGGTAACATGGATTTGGAGAGGGGGAGGGATGGGGAAATGGAGACTGAAAGAATATAGCGTTTCTTTTTCTTTGGGAGTTTCTGTTCTCTCTTTTTTCTCCTCCTTCTCTTTTCCTTTCATTTCCTTTTTTTTTTTTTTTTTTTAAACCTGCCTATGGAAGGGAAGAAGGGTAAGATGCTGGAAGAAAGACACTGGTAAAGGGTCAAGGGGCAGGGATGCTAAAACGGGAGCGACATGAGCAGGTTTAGAGGCTAGCTAGAGGCAGAGGTGAGACGGTAGAAAGCAGGAGAGAGGGGGTCATCAGAGAAGAAGAAGGGAGCAGGTCAAGTCCATAGATTATTAGTTTTAAATAAAGAAGGGATAGCACCCTCTGAAATGGACGGAGGGGCCGGCGTCGCTGTGATCAGAGGTACACGTGTAAATGCTCACGCTGCCCAGCCCATCAGTACAACTACGAAATCAGTGTTCTCGTGCGTTCACTACTTATTACCATCATCCCTGGGTGCCTGCCTGCAGACATCCCAGGGGAGCGGAAATTGCTCCAAATGTCCCTTTTCCACTAGCCTAATAAGGAGCCCTAGTACGGCGGCTACGGTCAGATGTCAAGGAAATTCGTGGTTGTGACCCGGACTTCAGTCCAAGCTGGTGCCCTGTGGCCTGGCTGCCGGCTCGGGCGGGCAGGCGGGCGGGCACCCTAACTGCGCCCCAGGCGCCCCGGAGGCAATAATTAGCCTCCTTCCTGCCGAGCTTGCAAACCGCCCTGTACAAAGTGGCCACAGTAAATGTCACATGGGGGAATGCTCCAGCCCACAGCTGGCCCCAGGGGGTGGAAACGTAATCTGGGGCTCAGAGAAGACACTGAATCCCGCAGACACTGGAGCCAGAGGACGGGGCCACGGCTCCAGCTGCTCCTCTTGGGGGCCAAGCCCTGGCCCGTGGCCTGGACAGGCGGCGAGTTCTGTTCATCAAGTCCCTGCAGCCATGAGCTCCCAGGGCTCTGGGTTGGGGTTTGAAACCCCAGGGACATTGGCCGTGACCACCGTCAACAGCTCCCTGCTTCTCCTTTCGTGTTCCCCTCCCCTTCTAGAAGCCTGCCTGTTCTCTGTGGCTCCTTCTGTGTTCCCTGCCCCGTGCCCCCTGATCTCTCCTGAAGGGTGGACAAAAAATGCCTGAGGCAGCCCTGAGGTTTTGTCTTTCAAGAAGGGGGTCTCCTGAGGGCTGACCACCACCTTCTGGGCCATTAATCAGCCCCTGGCTTGCCATTTTTGAGTGCTCACTCTAGACGTGAAGCTCTGAGCTGCGTGCACATTTTGAGATCCATGTTACCTTCTACCAGTTTATCCAAGTTAGATACCGTTGTATTATCTTCATTTTCTAGCTGCAGAAACGGAGGCACAGAGGGGCATATGACTTCCCTAAGAGCACCCTACCGTTGTATTATCTTCGTTTTCTAGCTGCAGGAACGGAGGCACAGAGGGGCATATGACTTCCCTACGAGCACCCAAGTACTAAAAAACCGGCATCTGAACCCTGGCCTCATCAGCCTCCACAGTCACACCACGGCCCCACGATTAAGTCCCGTATCAATGAGGTTAATGGGGAATGGACACACCTTGGTTTGCCAGGGAGGGTTCTTGTTTTCACCTGTCCACCCAAAGTGATCGGTAAAAATGTCCCTTTTGCCCTCAAAAGTGCCCTGATTTGGGACCGTATACAGTCCCCTAGACAAGGGCAGGGGCAATGCGGGGTTGGGCAGCCCCTGCCCCAGATTATCTTCCGACCACTCAGGAGACCTCTAGCCTATTCCACACAGCCCGGCAGGCTGCCCAGGGACTGGAGCCGGGGACAGGAGGGGGGTTACGATACTGGGCACACCGTCCACTTTGCCGGAGCACCAGGGCCCTGGGGAGAGCAGCCAGGGAGGCGGCAGATGGAAGGGCAGTTATTGCCCAAGTTTCCCCCGGGGAGCTCAGCCAGCCGTGCCCAGCCCGGAGGCACTGGGTGTCCGGTGGCCCCCGGGACCCTCTCCCCCCTCACATACCCTCTGGATGCCCCTGTGAAGGCATATGACACTGTATCGTGTGTCTGACTCAGCACAGTATGGCTCCCTGAGACAGGGGAGGGGTTTGGGCTGGTTGAGGGCCAGACCTGGGGCTCAGACAGTGGGTAGAGGTCCCTCACAGGGCAGGTTCTGAACTCACAGGTCACTGGGCTGGGACTGGGCTGGCACAAGGAGAGGGCAGGGCAGGGGAAGGGGCCCAGGCTGCCATCTGCTCTTAGCTATGCCTTGTCTCCAACCCTGGCCCCTGGCCCCATCCATCCCTTGGCCTCCCCACCCCCACCCATCTGAGTCCTGGACTTGACCTTGCTGGCTATGGAGGGGGGAGGGTGTGATAAGTGTCTTGGTGGAGGGAGCTAGCTGCCTGCAAAGGCATTTTCCGCTCTCTAAAGTAAACAATCAAACAGGAAATTAATCTAGAAACCCACATCAACGGAAGGTTCAGGTTGTGATTTTCACAGCCCCAGAGCCAGGAAATTCAAAGTTGTAGTTCCCATAGCAACTCACCCATAGAACCAGCCACCACTGGGCTTGAACAAGACCTTGAACTGTCATCCCAACCAGTCCCCTGCCTCCAGGAAGCACGGTCCACGGCAAGCCTGCAAGTCGAGGGGAGACGGCTCTTCTGAGGTGGAACAGAGAGCCTGGGACAGAGTTCAGAGTTGAGAGGCTAGGGTTCCGCCTTTAGTACTCACAGCCATGAGCCTCGGAAACTGGGCCATCAGCTGACATCACAGGGCTTCAGTTTTCTGTTCCATAGTCCCACGTTCCCAGTCTATGAGACGGGAATACGACTCAGGCCTGCAGGACTGCAGTGAGGGCCTGAATGATGCACGCTTATTCGTGTTCATATCTTCCACTCCTTGTCCTACTCAGCCCCATAACGGCCCCTCATCTCCATCCCAATTGCCCTTGAACCTAGTGACTGGCTGTTGCCTCCCCCTCCCCTTCCCGGCTGTTTTTCTTCTAAGAAAGATCTCAGTTGATTGACAGGTCCAAGAGCTTCCAGGGCAGCCACCAAGGTGGCTCCATTTCTTTGGACTCTCTTTTTCCCAGCCGGCCAGACTGAATGGAGGCAGAGACAAGCCCTCCCCGCTTGAAGCGTGTGGGGGCCTGTGTGGG
Source organism: Craseonycteris thonglongyai (assembly GCA_004027555.1). NCBI lineage: Eukaryota > Metazoa > Chordata > Mammalia > Chiroptera > Craseonycteridae > Craseonycteris > Craseonycteris thonglongyai. The sequence goes on along the minus strand of PVKE010014626.1, from coordinate 25,733 downwards.
ATGGTGAGGAGTCCCTGCCTGGCAGGAAAGGAGGTAAGGACAGTGGAGCTCAACCCAGAAGGAAGTGGTCTGGAACCCTTCCCTGAGGTCACCCTGTCTTCCCACCCGAGAGGGCCACCCAGGGACTTATCAGCATGAGTCTGCAGCTCCGGCCTGGGGACCCCGGTGACAACACCACTGAGACAGGCGCTCCGTGGGCACCAGGCCTGGGGCTGAGGATGCCGCCCGGCCCTGGAGCCAGCGCCGTGAATTGAGCAAAGCAGTGGAGAGAGAAGTGGCGCCTGCTGGAGAGCAGACAGAGCGGCTCCTGGATTTCCTAACAGGCCCCGCCGCATGCCAGGGGCCGCCGGGCCAGCGCAGAGGGCCAAGCCTCGCTTGCGAAACAGTCCTTTCCTCCTGGGGGTAAGCTTTCCCGGGCGGCCGCGCCACTGCCCAGCCACCCGAGTCCTTGGATGAAACCTCCCCGCTGCCCCACCGCCGTCCTGCGCCTCCTCCCGTGGTTAAGGACATCAGAATGTGGTGGGCAGCTCAGGGGAAGACGGGGCGCCTCCTGGGGGTGCAAGCTGTTTCCTTTCCTGAAGCCAGACACAGACGTTTAATCAGAAAGGAGGGTGTTGGGGAGGTCACGGTGGACAGATAGCAGATTTCTCCACAGCCCCAGGGGGAACCTTCAGGAGGGCGGAACCCCAGAGGGTGACCCACCAGCTTCAGAGGAAGGGCCTCCCTGCGCACAGAACCCACTGGGATCAGTGCACATGGCCGTCTGCAGGGCTGTGCCAATCCACATTTCCTTTAGCCCAGGAAGAAGCTCCTTAGAAGGTTCTTCGTGCTATGCCAGGCTAAGCAGGGGTGCTTCCACCCTCAGACTTTACAGGGTATGAGAGTGGGGGAGGGCACAGCGACCATCAAAGGCCTGTGAGGAGCCAGGGAAGGAGCACACAGGCCCCTTACCCTGCCACGGAGCATGGAATTCCAAAGAGGTGTCTGCTTAAACCATGTCCTCTTCGGCACGATAATGTTGGCACGCTGTGTGTCACAAGAATACTGTAAATGCCTGCAGAGCCCGGTTACTGCACAGAGGTGCCAGTCTTCCGGGGTGGGAGGTAGGGTTTCAGGCCACACTGCAGAAGCTGGGCTGGGATGTCTGTCCCTTGTGGGAGGGAGTTCAGCTGGTTTTGTGGTGACTTTCTGTGGAAAGCAGTAACCAAGGACCAAACAGACAGGGAGGGACAGCTGGGTTTGGTACAACGAAGCAGAGAATAGTAGGGTTGTGCTAAAGAGGCACAACTAGCATTCATACGCAGAACAGCAGCCACCCAACAGAGAGCCAGACAGGCCTGGGCTGAGAAAAGGGCCTGGGGCTGCCAGGGGAGGGGCAGAGGGGTTTGGTAAGCACGCTCTGCCAAGTCTAAGGCAGAGATAAGGGTGACTGGCACCTGGACGTTTGTTTGGCTTTGGAGACTTCCCCTGAGCAGACTATATATACCTTTTCATAACAGGGCGACTCCTTTTCTGGATTGAGGTGATCTTTTTGGATGCGTGAGCATGTGCATCAATATTCTGCAGTACCCATGCATTTGGACCTCCAGGATGCAAGGCCCTCAGGTGCTCACTGGTCCACATACCCGCTCCCTCCCCTTCACAGACCTCTGGTCCAGCCAAACCCAGCTGTTCGCAGGCCTATGAATGTGTCTTGTCCTCATGTTCCTCCGGCTCTTGCCCTTCACTGTCTCTGCCAGGCCTACCGCCTCCCATGTTGGCTCTATTCACTGGGTCACTCAAGACCCCAGAAAAGCCTTCCTTGACCTCCTCCCCTAACCTCCATGGCCAGAGGCTCTCTATTCGCAGCCCTGGGGCAACTATTTGGTTCTACTGAATTCCAGGTTGAGTGGAGGGTCTACCTAGACTGGTTTTTCTTCACACGGGAGCCTGTCCCCAGCTGGCTCTCGCAGAAGACCTGAGGGCTAAACAGAAGGGAACGCACGTGCTGGCCAGACAACAGGCACTCAGAAAGGCCTCACTGTGCACTGGGACGCAGCCTGCCTGAGACGAACAGGCCCTGAGCACGGGGCCTGCAAGTCTGAAGGGATGGTAACACCTCCCTCCCTTCATTCATTCATGTCCTCATAGATCCACTAGTCTAGCAGGGAAGACAGATGTTGCGCAAGCAGATCCGTGATGGGAGCTGAGGTTGTCAAGCGAGACTGCCTGGGTTCTAGTCCCAACCAGGTTGCCCACCACTCGCGTCGCACCGTTAACCTCTCTGTGTCCGAGCATCTTAGGAGACAGCACATGGGGAAACAATTCTTTTCAAAACACTGGCTCTACATTGCTCATAATAGCCAAGTCATGGAAACACCCGACGTGTCCTTTTGATGGATGACTGGATAAAGCAGTCACGGTACATATCTACAATGGAATACTAGTCAGCCATAAAAAAGGAGGAAGTACTGCCATTTGTGACAACATGGATGGACCTTGAGCATCATGCTAAGTGAAATAAGTCAGGCGGAAATGAACAAGAATCATATGATTTCACTCATATGTGGGATTATAAAACAGAAAGCAACAAATGATCAAACCAAACAAACTCATAGACACAGAGAACAGTATTGGGGTTACCAAAGGGAAAAGTGGGCTGGGAAAGAGGGTAACGCATGTCAAATAGACGGTGACCGAAGGAGACTCCACTCTGAGGGGTGAGCACACAATGACATATACAGATATTGTATCATACAGGTGGACACCTGAAACTTACATAATGTTATTAACCAAGGTTATCCCAATACATTTCATTCCAATGAAAAAAACCAATAAATTAAGAAAAAAAGAAACTGGCTCTAAGGGAAAAGAGAGATGGCGTGGTTCCTGGAGGGGGATGTGGGGGCCAGGGGAGGTTTTCCCCCCTCAGACAGGTTTGCCGGGCTGATGAGAAGAAATCACCAGAGAGAGAAAAGCGTGTGTGGCAGGAGAGACAGAAGCCCGTGGGAGGGAAGGCTAGTAGAGGAGGGAGGGGACTGGTCCGCATACTGTGTGATCCGCGGTGCGCTGAGCAGAACCACTGCCCTGGTGACAGGCTGCCCCAAATAGGCCAGATCAAGGCAGGTCCATCATGGCCGTGAGGGGGCCCGAGACAGGCTGTGGGCCCCGGGGGGTAAGTAAAGGGAGCCAACGTTACGTTACATAAGCGGACTGAGACCGCCGTTTGGGTTAAGAAGAAAGATACTTAAATCTGGCCTTCAGAGTACTTTAAAATCTTACTCTGTTATTGGCATTTCTATATAAATGACTTGTCCTTCAAGCTGTGCGCTCACTTCACTGCAACGACTAGACAGACAAAGCCCCAACGGGGTGATTTTTATCTTCTAAAGGGTGTCCCAAAATTCACGCAAGATTTGAATTTTGCATCATTTGTGCGGTAAAGTGTTGTCAAAGAAAAAAAAAAGACAGCGTGACAGCTGGCAGTTCAGGGTTATTAAACATGGAGGGCTACACGAAAGAACAATGCGTTTTCATTGTTGAGCAATGAAAATTTACAATTTTTAATTATAAACCTGTGTTTTCTATCAAAATGACTTCTTGCGTGAATTTTGGGACAGCCTTTATTTCTATTTCTCTCAGTTGAACATTTTTTGAGAAAAACATTCTCTTGGAGCATCCCACGTGCAGAAAGGTGCGCCCTCCTCAGCATACAGCTCGATGAATTTTCAGAGGGAATACATTCCAATGCCCTGACCAAGAGCTAGACCCTGGGCTGCACCCCCAGAGTCCTGTTGTGCCCCTTGTTTGCACTGACGCTCCCCTAGGATCACCATGATCCTGCTCATCACCCTAGCTTAGTGCTGCCTGTTTAACGCCTCCATGTGATTAAACACACACGCCTATCCTACAGGGCGCTCCACTCCCGGTTTCCCTTCCCAGGACGTCATCTGGTCTGGACTAGTGGGACAGGCATGTTAGCCACAATCTTTAGGGATGAGGGGATGGGAGGTCAGGTATGAATTAGATGACGTACAAGGTACCCAGCACATTTGGATCAGGGAGCTGATTCCCAAACCCAGGAACCTGTCCTCTATGCCTTGTGTTGATAGACATTTATCCTTTTGACTTTTTTTGGAACACGGAATCCTTGGGGGATGTGATGAAAACACTGGCACCTCTCTCAGAAAAATGCACATCTACACAGGCTCACAGATGTCACGTACAATTTCAGAGGGTTCCCAGACCCTGAAGGACACCCAGGTACAAAGCTCTGACAGGCCTTTCACACTGCAAAGTAAATGACAGTCACTGTCTCCTTGAGGACATGAACACTGCCACCGTCTCATGTGTCACCAGGAGGGCCACGGAGCCTTTTCCTGTGGCCAAGGCAGAATGCCAGGGTGTGGTCAGTAAAGATACCATCAACGCTCTGTACTTTGTGCCTGACACTTAAGAGATGTGATCCCTAATCCTTATGGCAACCCCGCCGAGGTTGGGGACATTGCCCCATCTCCCCGATGGAAACACCGGAGCTCAAAGAGAGTAAGTGACTTGCTTCAGGTCTCGGCTAGAACCAAACATGAGATCAGAAATCCTGGGAGTCGGCCTTGTCAGGCCAGCGTTCTTTCTGTTTCCTGTCTCACGAGGGGCCTTTCGGCTCCCCTGCGTCCTGCTCTGAGGATCGCTGAGGCGGGGCAGGGCGGTTCTCCGAAGTGCAAGGCGGGTCATCAGGCCGGAGCTGATTGAAAGCACCGGGATGCCTCAGTGCACACGTCTCCACTCCTGGGAAATGACTCACCCGAGCTCTGCCACTTTGGGACTTGAGGGGACAAACGCACATTTCCTGTGTCTCAGCTACAGCCTCAGGCGGTGTGAGCTGGCAATGTAGATCTATGAAGGCGACCAAGACAGATAGCCACCCTGCTCTGTACCCTGGGAGGAAGCAGCCTCTCTCGGGGTTCCTATGACAGGGCTACATCCCCTCTGGGCCTCAGTTCTGTCATCTGTAAAGTCGGGGTGAAGGTCAGGCTCAATCAGTGCTACTACTGCTCAGGATGTGGTCCTCCCACCGGCAGCATCAGTATCCTGGGAACCTGCAAGTTCTTCGCTATGACAGCGATTTTCAGATTGAATGTGCACATTGTCTGGAAGGTAATTTCCCAGTTGAGAACCACAGAGCTAGAAGAGGGGTCAGTAAACCACAGTCCACTGGCCAAATCTGGTCCACGGCCTGCTTTCTATAGGCCCATGAACCAAGAATAGTTTTTATATGTTCAAATAAGCAGGGGGAAAATGTCAAAAGAATAATACTGTGACACATAAAATGATATAAAAAAATTCAAATTTCAGTGTCCATAAATAAGGTTTCATTGGAACACAGTGACTCTCACTCATTTGCATAGTGTCTGCTTTCCCCTTACGAAGGCAGGGTTTAGTTTCTACAGAAACTGCTCTCGTGGCTTTGCCCTGCTGCTCTGCTCAGTGCCACACAGATCACAGGGATGTGGTTCAACGTGATTTTGCCTCTTGGCTTGCAAAGTGAAAATATTTACTATCTGGTCCTTTATAGAAGGTTGCTGACCCTGATGAACCCGTGAAGGGGAGAAAAGAGGGAGGGAGGGAAAAGGAGGGGAGGGGAGGGAAGAGGAATGGAGAGGAGAGGAGGAGAGGGGAAGGGAGGAGAGAGAAAGTTTGTAATTCCTTCTGGAGGCAAAAAGGGAGTTGCCAGGGGCTTTCGGGATCCGTGGGAGTCCTGAGCTGGCTGGGTCAGTCGTGTGGCTTTGAGGGGGGTCTGGAAGGCCCCTCTGACCATTTCCCTGTGTGGAAACACCAAATTCCACTTCCAGAGCAGACGCTCCCAGCCGGGCAGCTCCCCACAGCACGGTTTCCAGGGACTCTCCGTAAGCTTTAACGCATGCGGGGGTTTTCTGGGGAACACACTTTTTGTTGTCCAACCTCTCCTTTCAAAATGTGAAGGTCTCTGGAAGGGTAACACCCCACATACACATGCCAGCTACCTGGGAAAGGGGGACAGGCAGGCCTTGGGGAAGTGCTAGGAGTCTGCGCAGTGGAGGAAGAAGGCAGGCAAACGGTGGTGGAGACAGACAGAGGAAATGGTGCTGAGGATTAGGGCCTCTTTCCCAGAGGGCTGCGCCCCGACACCCTAGCCTCTAGAACTCACTTCCCCCCATCCTCAAGAGGCAAAAGCAAACAAACAAACAAACAAACAAATAACTAAAAGGCTTGCGGCCTGTGGGGCCCCAGTGGGTGCCTCCCCTTCCCGGAGCCGTGAGGACTCTGGCCTGTGGCATTACCCAAGCAAGTCTCAACTCTGGCTCTGGGATTCCAGGTATTTTCCCAGCCGGCTCCACCTCATCTAATTGCTTTCCAGTCAGCTACTCCTTGGCCCACGCCCTCAGCTCCAGCCGGCAAGCCACCTCAGTGTGGCCAGCATTAGCTTCGGAGACTTCCCATGGCCCCGGTCCAGGCCTGGGGCAGCCTCTCGACTCCCCTCGCCCAAACCACATCCTCAGCGCTCTTCCCCACACCTCAAACTCGCCTCTGACGAACATTTCCAAACCCAGCCCAGCGCAGGCCAGCCCCCAAGCAGCCGGCTACTCATTCCCGACTGTCCCCCGCCTGCCCCTCACCCTGGCCACATCCCGGCCATCAGCGAAGAGCAATTAGCAAAAAGTGGAGTGGTACCTACTGTTCGGTTCCCACAGCTGATTGTTTTAAGCAGGGCTTTGGCCTTCATTAAAGGACAATTAGTTAGTGAATGTGTGTTTGTATATCCACAAGTGTGTTTGCATTTCCTAAGTCTGGCTTTTAACCCTGGGAAACCAGATTCAGCGAATACATCTATGTTTCAATACCTCTGAGTAAGGGACACGGTCTTAATTACAGAAATGGCAGTTCTGACAACAGTGTCATCAGAAGGGCAGTGGAAGAATGAGATAATTGTGCCTTCCCTGCACTGCGCCCTGGTTGTTGTGTGGCCATTGTGAGGAGTTGCTGGCGGCGGTCTGCAGGTCCCCCCCGTCTGGGTCTGTGGATCTATTCTTAGCTGTCATGGAGTCTGCGCCCCTAGCCCCCCACTGCCTTTACCCCCCACCTTTCTATGTTTTTCTTCTCTCACCTTCTCTGCCCCGTCCTTGTACTTCCCCCGCTTTCTCCCTTTGGGGGGTCAGAAGGATTGCCTTTTGCAGACCCTACCGGGAGCTCCTGGCCAACCAGCCAACCAACCACCACAACCACGGTACACTGGCCATGAATCCGAGGGTTTCAGCTCATGCCACTTCTTTTTTTTTGGCCTCTGGATGCTCAGAGAGAGAAGCTATAAAAAAATCCTTTTCAGACTTTGAAGATCCAGATACTTTTGGGATCCCAAATGGTTCCAAAAGCCCGAGGATTCCAGAATCTCGACAGGCACAGTAGCCACCAGCCACACGTGGTCTTCAGCACTTGAAATGTGCCTCGTTCGACTGGAGAGGTGCTTTAAGTGTAAAATACACCCTGGATTTCAAAGACTAAGCACCAACAAAATAAAATAAAGAATAAGTAAAAATAAAAATAAATAAATAAAATAAAAATGATCTCATTGGTAATTTTGAATACCGATTATGTGCTAAAGTGACAATTCTTTGGATAGACTAAATAACAGAAAAGATAGAAAAGATCATTCCACCTGTTCTTTTTTAAAAAATGCAGCTATTGGCAGAGGTACAATGACACAGTGACTCACATTACATTGTACTGGACACGTCGCTTCATAGCTGGGATTGGTGAGGGCTACGGGGTTTCCTCTGTCTTCTCACTGTGGGTGTCTTCCACCTGCTCTACTCTGCTACCTCCTGTGCCATGATCTCACCTTCTTCCGGACCCTCCAGCACCCTCTTGCACCCTGTGCTTGCTCCTTACTTCTTCCTCCTCATGGGAAAGGCAGGAGAAGAAGACCCTGCTATTCCACCTGCATCACCAGGCCCCGCCGAAGGCTGACACCGTCCACAGCTGACACCGTCCATGGTTGACACCGTCCACGGCTGACATTGTCCATGGCTGACACCATCCACGGCTGACATCGTCCACAGCTGACACCGTCCACAGCAGGTGCTCATTGAGCGGTCCCTCAATAACCCCTTCCTCATGACTCTACCATCCATGCAACGGTGCCAGAAGCTCACCCTGACTGTGGTGCATGAAATTCCAACTTTGGACAGACTAATTAAATCTCATAGGAAGCCGGGCAGACTGAAGGCGAGAAAAGACCATTTAACTAGAATGAAACATGGGGACAGAAAACAGGCAGCTTCATTGGCTGACAGCAGTTTGCATGGGTTCACGTGTCCGTGAGCACACATTGCTTCCTCTCGGTTTGATTTGGGGGAATGTCTCTCTCCCCTTTCCCATTCTGAGCCCATCTCTAGGGACCACTACCAGCCAGCCCCGTCCTGCTCCTTCACCTTGACTCTTCAAGGATTCTGGATTTATCTCCTCAGAGAAATCTTCCCTGATTAACTCTAGAAGGCTGACTGCTGTCTGCTGCTCTGCTCAATTTAGACTAGGGGTGTCCAACCTTTTGGCTTCCCTGGGCCACACTGGAAGAATTGTCTTGGGGCACACATAAAATATACTAACACTAACGACAGCTAATGAGCTAAAAATAAAAAAATTGCAAATGTATCTCATCCTGTTTTAAGAAAGTTTATGACTTTGTATTGGGCTGCATTCAAAGCAGTCCTGGCCCGCCGGTTAGACAAGTTTGATCTAGGCATTCTATTTCATTAATTTATTGAACCAGTATTTACTGAGCACCTACTATATGCCAGGCACTCTTGTAAGCACTAGGGATATAGCTATGAGCAGAAAAGACACATTCTCGCCTTTCGGGAGTTTCCATGCTAGTTGGGACACAGAAGCCCACTCTGTCTCTAAGCAGATTAACAAAGAAAACTGTAAAGTAAAGCCAGATACCGTGGGGAGGGGCGGTATCGTCCGGGAAGGTTCCCTGAGGAACTGACATCCAGTAGAAACCTGGAAGGGCCCCTGGAAGAAGGACATTCTCCCACAAGGAACATCAAGTCCCTTATACGGATTTTACTGGGTCCCTTCACATTTTTTTCTCTTTGAGAGGCACTTCATTTATAAGATAAAAAAACCCTGCTGCTGACTGATCCCTTTACCCCATGCCTTTTCTTTTCCACGTCTTTGTTTTGTGTGTGCTGCAAAAGGGACGGGAGGAAGTCAGCGTGTAATTAGCGAATCTACTAAATTACACTTAATCCTCATCCCGACTAGGAACTGAGGGCCAGAGAGGGTTAGCAGCTTGGGTTTGTCGGGCTCTGAAGTCTGCCTTCCTCCTGCCGTGCCCTCCAATTCTGGCTACCCGAAAGGCGGATCCAGGCGGTTTCTTCTCAGAGGGCCTAGCCCAGCACACCCATTGCCTCCTGATCACTGCTGGGGGCACGGATAATGGAACCACCAATAAGGAACCGGGTTCTAGCCGGGCCTAGAGGTGGGCAGAAAAGACCAGGTGGTTCCTAGCTGCGTTTGGCCCAGACCAACAAGTTCTGCGTCAACGTTACTAACATCTGAAGGCAGACACGGCAGGGAACTGGGTCTCGTCACCTGCTGAATTTAGAATAGTGGGTCCTGAGAGGCGGAGCGAGTTAAGGCAGAAAGATCAGTGTGCGTCCTGGAGAGCGTGGTGTGTGCTTTACGCAGCAGCTTCTAGGCATAGGGCGCTTTGCTTTCTGCTTCTGCACCGCGCTGAGGGGAGGGCCTGGGCCTCAGCAGCCTGCCCTGCTGCATGGGCTGGGGGTGCGATGGGCAAGCCACGGGGAGGCAATTCATGGGGGTCACAAGTGGGCTCAGGATTCAGCAGGGCCATTTACATCCTCCCTGTGGGTGGGAGACAGGCAAACTTTATTTTGTTGACTTCTGGGTTATCTGAAGTTCCTGAAGGCCATTTTTTTTGTCCCCATAGCGCCTGCACCTTATCTTCTACTATGGGTCACCCCCTTTTCCTCCCAGCCAGTCCCCCCACGGGGACCTACACACGCCGAGTGTCCCAGCTGGCCTCCCTTCCAGCTCAAGTGTTGGCTGAGCAGCCTGTGACGTCACCCTACTGGGAACCCGCCACGGGGGGGATGGGTGCATCCCATGTTTTTTTTAAGCCCGAACGATTTAAAAATCTAGACAGATGTGTATATGTATATGTGTGTGTATCTTGCAAGAAACAGTTTATCCTCCACCGTTCCTCCGCCAGCTTGGAAAAAATCCGAACCCCGCCTCTCGGCTCCTCCCTTCCCGCCTGCTTTCAGCGCGACCGTGCAGAGAGCAGGGCCTCTTGAAGTTCAGACATTAATTACTGAGTTAGAATATTTCTCAAAATTACAAGGCATGGCCCCAGGAGATAAGAGGAAGGAGGAGGAGAGCACCGAGGGGGGGGGAGGGAGGGGTGGGGGAGGCAGCGAGAGCCAGCCTGCCTGGGGCTGCGGAGGCGGGTCTGCAGGCAGGGCAGCCCCCTCCCCCCTCGCACAAGGCCAGGCGCCCCCTGCAGGCCGCGCTGCGAGCGGGCGAGCCCAGGCCCGGGCCCTGCCCGAGGCTGCGTCTGCAAGGCCGGGAAGCGCTGGGGGGAGGAAGGCAGGCTTTCTAAGTCCTCAGCAGGGAAGTTTAGACGACCCCACCTCTCACCTCCTACTCCAGGCCTTACACGTAGAATTCCTGCTAGCAAAGGGTGATGTTCATGAAGACGATTTTCAGCCAAGGGGAGAGAGATCAAATCCCTCGCCCTCCTTCTAACTGGGAGGATTGCAGGCGCAGCCGGCCGCCTGGGGAGGGGCCTGGCAGCAACCCAATCGAACTTTTAAAAAATGTGGAATCGTTGCTGTTTAAGAAACACTGCTTTCTCCTATAGACCCTTTATACAGCGACCTAATTCTCAGAGAGCCACATCCCCCCCCCCCTCCCCCGAATCTCTAAACTTTAGAGAAAATACCCAAAGCCAGCATCGGCCAGCACCTTCCAGAAGGAAGTTGGAGATGACCTCGGGGGGCCATGTGGAGATGTGTTTGGAACTCTCTTGAGTTTGAAGACTGTTTAAAAAATGGTTCTGGCGTGGAGACCGGTTTCCCTGTGGAAACTAGTGTCTGGTGGAAGCTGGTATTTTTATAACTCCAGGCTCTCTATCAGATTCTGTGTTACCATGGTTGCTAGGAGGCACACTGGCTTCAAATTTCACATTTCAGTTTGCAGAATCTGGCTAAGGAAGTGGAGCCGTTAAAGGGTGGGGGGTGGGGCAGACCTGAGAGTTTTATCTGGAGGCGGTCAAGGAACTTGAGGCCTGGGATGGAGGCACATCAGGATGAGTGAGTGAGTGTGTGTGTGTGTTTGGGGGGTGTCTGGGCTGGTCAGGGGCATCACCCCACCGAGTCACTTGGCTGCCAAATAGAAGAGGTGAATGACAGCTCTGGAGGGGACAAAACTGTGGGGAGTTAATTCTGCGGAGGTGACCAGCACGGTTGCTTACACCAGGGTATTCATAGCAGCGGCAGCAGGACCTGCGGCTAACCCAGTGCCCAGGGGCTGTGTACCTGCCCTGAGAAGGCTGCGTTCTCAGAGGGACATCCATCCCAGGCCCACCCTGGGCCTCAGGTGAGGGCTGGAATAAACTTGTTTAAGGAGAAAGGTTCTCCTGAATTTTCAAGCTTCGTTCCAGCTCTTCACTTCCCACTTAAGTCTTTTTGATGGACCGTTAAATAGAAAGAACAAATTTAAAGATGACAAAGTGTCAAGGGTTGTCGTTCTCTGCTAAGATGTCCTTGTCAAGCAGATCTCCTGGTCTCATCTGTTGTCTGGGCTCCTCCATTCCCGACTCACACCCTGTTTTGAGCACTGCTCTTTCCACCGCGCCCTGAGTTACCGGGGAGTCTCTCTAGCAAGGGGGAGCCCCAGATTTATCTGTAATCTCAGCACATTTCTAGTAGGAAATGTGTCTAGGAGACCTTTCGATTCAATAAAGAAGTAGCACTTGAGGGATGCTGGGGTAGCTCAGCGGTTGAGCGCTTTGCCTCAATATCTCGAGGCCCAGGGTTCGATTCCCAGCCCCGGCCCGTGCAGCCCCATATGCTGAATGGTGATGAAACGTAATCACTAGGACGGCTTTGAGGCAAAGCTTCTCGCCTCCCATGTGGGAGGCCCCTGGCTTGGTTCCTGCTCCACATGGCCTCACCTTCATCTGTTTGGAATAAAACCACGTTACAACCAATGATGTGTTAATACAACTAGGGAGACTGCTCTGCCCCCAACCCCCATCTCTCCTGTCTCTCTCTCTGTTACCTTTTCTTAAACAAAAAAAAAAAATCTTAAAAAAAAAAAAAAGGAAAGACAACTGACTCTGGGTGGTCAGCCCACAATGCACCACACAGACAATGTAACATAGAATTGTATACCTGGAACCTCTGTTTTTTTTACCAACCAATGGCACCCCAATAAATTGAACAATTCTAAAAAGAAAAGTAGCAATTTTCTAGGCGTCTGTTGAATGAATAAACAAACTCCTTTACGCTTTCCGCAGTTCTGCTCTCCGGCTTAGACTGTCAGAGGTCTCAGTCTCATGTTGCATCGACTAGAAAGCCTCTGTTAGGAGCCAGAGCCAGCCTACAAGTCACCCATTAGGCCCTCTCTTTACCGCAGGACACAGCCAGGTCCCCAGGCTCATTCTGGGCCCCCCGACTTTTCTTCTCAGAGGCCTTTCTCCCTCCCTCCCTGCCAGTACCTTCTGGAGCCCACTTCCCACTGCACAACCCATCGGAAATGTTCACGGCTGCTTAATTTCTGTGGCTATGGCAGCCAAGTGGATTGGCAGCCTCTTGAGGGAGGACCACGATTATCCTGCTTCCTCCCAGAACAACCAGGAAACTTAGCCGCTCAATGAGAAAGTCACATTGTCTCAAACCACAGTAGTGCTTACTGAATGCGGCGTCCTGAGCAAAAGGCCATCAGGGTTATGTGACAGACGAGATCCAGTCTAACCCCCGGTACCGATGCAAGATTGAAATGACTTAAAAGCAACCCAGAAGAGGTCCCAAGGCATTCATTAATCCAACTACCTGGCAGAGGACACAATCGGAGAGCAGGTGTGGGCGGCCCTGTGTGGACACTAGTTCTATGGGAGTGAATCGAGGCACGTGAGAGGGCTCAGTGGGGGGTGAGCCTGGCCCGGAAGGTGGGCAAGAATCAGGCAGGAGGAGGAGGAGGTGGTGTTCCAGGCAGGGGCCATGCAAGAGGCCCTGTGTGGAAATACAACAGAAACAGCGTGGCTTCAGCCACATAGGATGCAGGAGACGTGAAGGGGTAGAATGTTTGTTTCTGGGGGGCCTTGGTGCCCAGTTAGAAGGATGGACCTGACTTTTGGGGCAGCCTGTAATATAATACTTCTCGTGAGCAATGCCTGCAGGACTGTCTGCTTTCAACAGCAACATGTCAGCGTAGGGTGGGGCTGCCATATGTCACTCACTTTACATGTGACAGTCGCACTGATTTTAAGCCTTAAACCTGCAGGGTGAGTATTGCTTCCATGCCACAGATAGAAAATTGAGGTTCGAAAAAATTAAAGCATTAAAGTCCCCCAGCTAGTGAGTGGCAGAGCTGGGATTCAAACCCAGGTCTCTCTGACTCCTCTAGCGGTGCCTTCCCTCACTCTTTGCTCGCCAGTGGCCGTTCGCCGAATGCACGCGAGTGCAGCTACTCATGCTTCTCAACCGTGGCTGCACACTGGGGTCACATGGAGGGCTTAAACCCCCTCTCTCCCTCCCCACCCCACCCCCATCCCCACAAAGTGTGGTTTAATTGGTTGGAGGAGAGGTCTGAGCACTTATCATTTTGTAAAAGCTTCTCAAGGTGCAGGGTTGGGAGTCTGGGCTGCATGGAGGATCATTTCAAATCTCCGCTCCTGGTGAGGGTCCTCAGACACCAGGGGTGACCGTGGCCTCTTCTGGTCACAGTGGGCCCTGCCCTGGCACCCACTGGGCCACTGGATGCAGCCCTATCTCCTGCTCTGGGGACGGGAGGGATGGTCCCACCGGGAGTGGTACCTCTGAAGAATGTTCTGCTTGACTCTCTAGCCCCATGAAGTAGCAGAGGCTCTCCACCCACCCCACCTCATCTCAGCCTTTTCCGGGGTCAGATTTCCCCCAGAGCCAAAACAATGCGGGCAATTGAACGCACACTCACGCAAAAAGTTCAAAAAGTGGCTCTCTCGTGGTTGCGCAGAACAACTTCATTTCCTTCGAAGCCTGACTCGAGGCCTCTGTGTTGTCCATCCCAGCCTGCGACGGCCTGCCTCCTCTCTGAGCTCAGCCAGGCATATCCCTGGGGGGACACCCCTCCGAGGTACCTGCCCCTCCCTGCCCTTCCTCTGGGGAGGGTGGGTGGGGCTTCTGGGGCTTGGAGTGGGGGAGAGCCAGGAAGCTGCTGGGTCAGAGGGGGGTGCACAGGGATTAGAGATTCCTGATAGAGGCACCCCCCACTTTCTCCTTTCCTCTACTCCTGACCTCTGGCAATGGCTGCAGGCCCCAGAAGAGGGCAGGAAGATGGGAGTCACCAGTGGAGGTGGACTGGCGGGGGACTGGAGAGGGAAAGGATGAGATGGAGTGGATAGAAAGAGGTCCACGGTGCACAGCAAAGTCTGCTCAAAGGAAACAGGTGTAAGGCGTTAGAGCCACGCTGGCAGCCCCGGCCAGAGGGATTTTCAACAAAGCTCTTGCAGTAGGCAGCCTGGAGAAAAGCCGTCAGCGGTGACCCAGAGGAGGCCAGCAAAATCCCCACTGGGTCACACAGGTGACTGAGGAGCGGAGCAGGCAGAGAAGGACATCGGGTCAGGAAAGGGTGGGGGGAGAGGATGGAGCCGGGTGAACAGGAGCCAAAAGGGAGATGACAAAACCCTTCGCTCAGACCACAAACACTAATTATATCCCTACTGCACGTGGAGTTCTTGCAGTCACAGATGCAGGGTCCTGGGAACATGAAAAGACAGCTTGAGGGATGCCGGGATAGCTCAAGTGGCTTGGCGCTTGTCTTGAAATCGTGAGGTCTGGGGTTCAATTCCCGGCCCCGGCCCATGGAGACCCATATGCTGAACTGTGGTGCACCTGGTAATCGCCACAGAGAAGAGTCTAGCCCCCCATGTGGGTACCCTACGCCCCGTTTGGTTCTCGCCCTGCATGGCCCTACACCCACCTGTGTGGAATAAAACCATGTCACAACTAATGATGCACAACTGTGGGGACTGTGCTGGGACCTCCCCTCATCTCTCTCACCTTCTCTCAAACAATAAATCTTTAAAAAAACAAAACCAAAATAAAACAGCTTGACAGATGTTGTACGATTTGTTTGTATCTTCTTTAACTTTTTTTTAAAAAAGATTTTATTGTTTGAGAGGTGAGAGAAAGACAGAGAAACCAGACAGACAGAGAGAGAGAGAGAGAGAGAGAAGTGGGGAGGGCTCAGAGCAGTCTCCATAGTTGCACATCATTAGTTGTGACATGATTTCATTCCACAGGTGGATGTGGGGACTTTTGAGGAGGGAACCAAACTGGGGGACTCCCTCATGGGAGGCAAGAACCTTTTCTGCCCTCCCAGTGGTTACCAGTTGCGCTGCAGTTCAGCATATGGGTTTGCACTGACCAGGGCTGGGATTTGATCCCTAGACCTCACAGTTGCAAGACAAGCGCTCAACCTGCTGAGCTATCCCCATTTTATTTCCTTATTTATTTATTTATTTATTTATTTATTTATTGCTTAACTGCTCTGGCTAGTACTCCCAGTAATATGTGGAGTAGGAGTGGTGAGAGTGGATACCCTTGTCTTGTTCCTAACCTTAGACTGAAAGACTTATTAGTGTTAAAATGTCCATATTAGCCAAAGTGACCAACAGAATCAATATAATCCCTACCAACATCCTACTGGAATTTTTTACAGAAATAGAAAAATAATCCTAAAGTTCATATGAAACCACAAAAGACTCTAAAGAGCAAAAGCACCTTGAAGCAATTTGAAACAGAACAAATCTGGAGGCATCACACGTCTTGATTTCAAAATATATTATAAAGATACAGTAATTAAAACGGACATATAGAAGGGAAGCTGGGATGGCTGAGCAGGTTAAGTGCTCGCTTTGCAGCCCCCGGGGATTGAATCCTGGCTCCGGCCTGTGTGGACCCATGTGCTGAACTGGGGTGTGCCTCCCATGCGGGAGACCCCAGTTCGGTTCTCACTCCCCCCAGTTGGGCTTCTGGCTCGAGGGGGCGTGCTTCTCATGCGGGAGGCCTCCAGCTCTGTTCCCCACCCTGCGTGGCCCCTGCCTCCCTGTGTGGAACGAAACCATGTCTAAAACTGATGACATACAACTATGCAGACTGCTCTGGGCCCTCTCCCTTCTCTGTCTCTCTCTGTCTCTCCCTGTCAAAAACAATAAAATAAATCTTAAAAACAACAACAACAACAAAACAGACACATAGACCAATGGGACAGAATTGAGAGCCCAGAAATAAATCCATGTGTATAAGGTCAACTGATCTTCCACAAAGGTGCCAAGAAAACCTAATTGGGAGAGGATAGTTTCTGCAGCAAACGGTGTTGGGAAGATTAGATATCCACATGCAAAAGAATGAAATGGGACTCTGGTCTTGGCAATGACTTTATGGATATGACACCAAAAGCACAAAAGCAAAACTGGACAAGTGGGACTACATCAAACTAAACAGCTCCTGCCCAGCAAAGGAAACAATCCTTCAGAATGGGGGAAACAGTTATAGATCATGTATCTGATAAGGAGTTAATTTTCAAAATATATAAGGAACTCCTACAACCCAATATAGCAACTAACTAACTAACTAACTAACTAATTAACTAACTAACTAACAAAAACAAAACCAACAAAACCGAATCATCAGATTTTTAAAAAATGGTCTAAGGACTTGAATCGACATTTTCCCTAAAGTAAACATACACGTGGACAACAGGTACATGAAAAGATGTTCAATGTCATTAATCATCAGGGAAGTAAAAATCAAAGCCATTTGCTATCACCCACTGCACACTTGTTAGGATGGCATATACGTATAAAAGACAAGTGTTGGCAAGTGTGTGGACACATTGGAACTCTTACACATTGTTAGTGGGAATGCAACATGGTACAGCTGTTATGAAAAACGGTAGGAAGGTGCCTCAAACAATTAAAACATAGAACTAGAACGTGATCCAACAATCCCACCTCTGTGTCTTTAGCCTGAAGAGCTGAAATCAAGATCTTGAAGAGGTATTAGCTCTCCCATGTTCATGCAAGCATGATTCACAGTAGCCAAGATGTAGAAAACAAACCTAAATGTCCACCAACAAATGAATGGATTAAAAAATGTGGTCTAGACATATGAGGGAATACTTCAGCCTTTAAAAAGGACATTCTGAAATATGTGCCAACATGTATGAACCTGGGAGACATCAGGCTAAGTGAATGAAGCCAGTGAATAAACCAGAAGGATGAATACTTCATGTTTCCACTGAAATGAGGCATCTAAAACAGCCAGACTCGTAGAAAAAAGCACAGAACGGTGGCACGGAGGTTTGCGGGAGAGGCGGAGGGGAACTGCTAATCACTTGGTAGAAGATTTCAGTTCTGGGAGCGGAGCACGTTCCAGCGATCGGTACACCGCTGTGCCTACAGATAACGCTAGTGTTTTATACACTTAAAACATTCTGCCAAGAGGGGAGAGCTCATGTTAAGTATTCTTACCGCAATAAAAATTAAAAAACACTAAAAATAAAGAGAGCTCATGAGGCCACTGTGACAGGCACGTAGGAGGTTCACGCAGGTTTGGGTCATCCGTAACACTCTTTAGTCACGTAGGAAACCAAGTTGGCTGAAACCACTGGTTCTTAAACAATAAAAAGACTCATTGAAAAGTATTCTTCTCCCCCCCCCCCCCATCAAAGAAAGATCTCTGACTGGCAAATGTTAGGTATGACAAAAACAGAATCAATTCCATGAAGATCCATTTGGCTTCTGCCACGTGGCAGGCGCTGCTGGGCTGTGGATTGAGAATAGAACGAGAGCCGCGGCTGGGCTGTTTGCAAGGCAGGGAAGCAGGGCGGTTAGCAGCAGGGCCTCTGGCACTCAGACCCGGATTCCAACACTGATTGCCACCTGCTTGGCTGTGTGGCTCTGAGCAAGCTGCCCAACCTCTCTGTTCTCAGGAAAGTGGGGACGATCAGCTTCAGGGTGTTCTCGAGTTAAAAGAGAAAAGGGTACATGGCGTGCTTTGGACAAGGCTGTCCCCTGTGCTGTTATGGTCACTAAATACGATGGTAAGGCCACGTGAAAAGGATGGAGCTGTAAGGATGGAGTGCACGGCTTTGTTTGCGCGCTTGGCTGGGGGCAGAAGTGTCCCAGAAGAGGTGACTTCAGCTGGGCCTGGGAGGAGGTATCAGGGTCAGAAAGAAAGAGACCCCAAGGATGGAGTCTGAGTTCTCAAGTGTGAGTAACGGAGAGAACGTTAACTCAGCCAGGTCAGAGTGGGGCAGGAAATAACCCCAGGGCTCGTTCTAGGTCGTGGTGGCTCTCCGACTGCTGAGTGTCCTCCAGTCTGAAGGGGCTTTGGGGTTAAGCACACCTCCAATCTGAAAAGGGCACAGGGGCTGAGGGAGCCCCAGCTCAGGGAAGGTGGCCTCCGTGGGCACGAAGATCCTGAGACGGAGGCCGGCTGTGAGGATTTTGTACCTTCCTTAGGTTTGTTCTAAATGAGATTCTTCACACCGAGATGGCCTGTGGACTTGTGTGTGAGGCAGGCGCCTGAAGGGTGAGGAGCAGGGACGCCATGGTGGGGGGCGAGGCGGGAGCAGAGCAGGGTGTGGGTGGCTCACGACCGTGACAGAAGGCAACCACATGAGCGCTGGGGCTGCTGCCTGGCTGCAAGGAGGCAGGATGGGAGCCCACCTGAGGAGCTGGACGGAGCCGGAGGGCTTTGGGGAAGAGCTTGAGGCATGACCTGGATGTATCCATCGGACAGCTGCAACTGTGGGCCTGGGGTGGTTCTGGAAGTTGGGAGGACCCCAGGGCAGGGGGGGCACTATAGATTTGGGGCCCACCACCGGAATGGCCGCAGGGGAAAAACCTAAACTTTTCTAACATGGATGGTGGAAGCATCAGTGCCTTTGGCTTCTAGAAACTTCTTAGAGCGTGCCTGGGTATGAGTGAGTGAGTGAGAGAGTGAGTGTGAGAGAGAAGGTAGAGGAGGCAGCATGGACTCAGAATGCAGGCGTCTGTCTCCAGGGAGCTGGGCAAAGTCCAGGTTCTCCAATGAGCGCGATAAGGTCTCGACAGCAGCACTTCATGTCCTGATACTCTCCTAAGGTCCTGCTTTAGGGAAGCCAAGTTCTCTATTGGAAAGAGCCCTGGATCAGGAGCTCAGGAGCTCGGGGCCAGCTCGGGCCTGGAGGTGCCAGAGGTCCCTGAACAGGGCACTCAGCCCCCTGTACGCTTTTCAGATCGGCTGAGTGCCCAGGCCCCAAGTCAGACTGGAGGACACCCGGCTCTCTGAGAGCCACCCTGCCCTAGAAGAAGTCACCCGGGCATTTCCTTCCATATTCCAACGTAGGGGCCCCAGTGCACTCAGCACCCTCTCCATGGCACACTGTCCTCCCTAAACCCTTGCAGATGAAGCAGTATGACCCCCGTCTACAACTGAGGTTCAGAGCAGGTGGACTCTCCCAGAAGATGGCACAGCTGAAAAATGGCAGAGGCAGGAGGGGACCAGGGTCGATGCTCTTGAACTGCCTCGCTATGGGGCTGTGGGCCCTCAAGCAGAGCCGCAGACGATGTATTTACTCTCCAAGTTTACCATGAGCATGACAAGGGTGTGTGTTCATGACCCTGTCCCAAAGACATTAATGCATCGAACAAGTGGGGCGTTAGGGGAGGTCCCGGGTTTCTGGTCTGCACACACCTCCTGGCACCTTCCAGCTCTCACACCAGAAAGCTTGCGCGACCTCAGGTGCTGTTAGAAGTGTCCCAGCAGCCAGGGCCAGGGCTGAGCCCTGCTTCCTCCTCGGGGGAGCAGGTGACAGCCACACCAGGAGGTGCCCAGATCACCAAGAGGGAAACGTGTTGGGGCAATCCAGGTCATGCCTTAGGGCAGTGCTGCTCTCTGCTTTCAGGTGGGTTATCAGGGGCCCAGAGCAACTCAGGCAGGGAGGGGAGGACCCCAAGAGGCCACCTGGGCCAGCCTCCTGCCTCACGGGGCTGCCTTCAAATCATCCCCAAAAAGCAGAGCTGTGGTCTCTCCTCATGCTGCACGCTGAGCGTGAGACACTTGGAGAGTGAAATGAAGGTGGGAGAGCCCATTGTCTGAAGCCGAGAAGCGCATCTGTTAAGAAAACATTTGGTTAAGTGAAGGGGCGGGGGCTGTGGGTTTTACAAAGTGCCCAGGAGAGGCCTGCGCGTTCTGCTGTCTTGCACATCCCTGTCGTCTGGAGTGAGCACACTCTGTTCCCAGAAACGGGTGCTTCAGACGTCTACACAGCCCCTCTACCCTTATATTGCTTTATGATCTCTCTTTCAAAAACACAAAAATGTCCCTCTACCCCACACCGGTGGCTCCTTCAGCCGACAAGTTCCCTTTCACAGAAACACGTCTCCGGAGACTTGTCCTCATTCACGTCCTCACCACCACTCACCTCCCCAGCCTGGCCCGGGAAGGACGCTCCTCCACCCACATCACGGCCACCTCTCTGTGCTGGTCCTGTGGCTCCCCAGAGCCTGCTCCTTCTGATGGGGAGAAGGGGCAGCACATGCTGGCCTCGTTTTGTTGCAGGAACACTGTGACAACTCTCACGCTCTCCTGGGACCACCCCTGACCCATGCCCTCCTGGCTTGCCTCTTCCCCTCCCCTCCATCTACACTCTCCCTGGGTGACCCCGTCTTGTCCCCAGCCTTGAGCACCAAGGACACATCAACAGTTCACACAATGCTCAGCCTGGGTCCTCAGGCGGACCTCTTCCAGACCTTCAGACACTTTTACCTGAGCAAGCCCCCCGGGACGACCAACAAGTGACCCAAAAGTAAAACACCTACTCCTGGTTCCTCTCCCGGCTCTGCTCTTCTTCCCGCCCTCCCGGTCCCAGCCAGGGGAGCCACAAGGCTAGTAAGGGAGGAGCTGGCCTCACCCCTCCCTTGTCTGTAGCTCATGGCAGCAGGTAGCGCTGGCTGTAACTCAAAAACATAACTGGAATGCAAACAGCCCTCCGCACTGTCACAGCTGTGTTCTGAGCCACCAACCTCTCCCTGGAGGACACCGCCACCCCGAATGAGCTCCCAGCCTCCACATGTGCCCTTCCTGTTCCATCCAGGGGAGCAGCCGGGGTGACCTTCCGCATAAGGGCAGACACGGAAAGCACCCCCTATGGACTTCGTGCCTGGAAGGTTTCTCGGTTGTTCTTATTTATTTTTCAGATGCCATTTAGAAGCAAATCTTTTTTTTTTTTTTCCTAAATAAATAATTCAGTGGTAAACCCATCCTGTCCATAGATCCATCCATCCACATAATACTCAGTGTTGGCGGGCTCTAGAGGGTGACTTCTGACAGTCTGAGGTAATAACGCTTTCTTTTTTTGGGGGGGAGGGCTAGTTCCCTTTAGGTAAACCCTATAAAGGAGAACGTAGCTGTCGTGTACAGAAGGGGGTGCATTCCTCTCCGGGGAAGCGCGCGGCGCTGTGAGCGGTGCGCCCCGTGCAGCCTTCCTGGTGCATCCGAGCTGAGGGTGGATGGGGACCCGCAGCGGTTGCAGGCCCGGCTGCACGGCGGCAGGCGGGGGCTTACCTCCCTGAGGCAGGTGTAGATGGGGCAGACCAGCACCCGGAAGGGCTCGCCCGTGCTGCTGCGCATGGTGCCGAACACCTCGCACAGGAAGGTGATGAAGCCCAGCCAGCGCTCCACGTCCTGCTGCTGCAGCTCCTCCCGCACCGTGAAGTCCTTCTGCGGAGACACAAGAGCCCAGTGAGCCGTGCGGGCCGTGGGGGAGGCGCCCGCGACCACGTGCTTTGCTGCAGGGTCTGCTGTCTAAGGGCTGGTCCCGGGTGACTGGGAAACCCCGTGTTTTCCAGGGGGAGGGGCTGGAGCACGAACGGTGAGACTCCCTGTGCGCCGCAGGGCCACCCTGACCTTTGGCCATTGCACCTGTTCGTCAGTGTCCCCAAACTGGGGGTAACCTCCGCCTTGCCTCACTGACCCCAACACTGGGGTGGGAGGTGCGAGATCAAGGGGGAGATGACACTTTCCTCAAGTCATCACCCCCTCCATTCATCTCCCTGTGCCTAAACTCTCTGCCTTTGCTACCCCCCGAATTACCCCCTCCCATGATGGGGTTAACAAGAACGCTGCCAGGTGCATGTTGGCAGAGGGCATCAGAGGCCCATCTTGGCCCCAACATTGGGCTAAAGACACAGCTACAGCCCCTGCCTACAAGGGGCCTGGAGGATCATGGGAAAATGAGAGGCATTCATTCATCTTTCTTAAAACGATTATTGCCCCATTGGGTGCCAGGCACTGCATTAAGGCTAAGATAAAACATGTTCATTCATAGCTATGATACAAGAGAGAAGGTATTAAAAGCTGCTGCCAGGTAGATGGACTTCAGAAAATCATTTCTACTTGGCAGGAGAATTTTCTTTTTTAATTTCAAGGATAAGAAAAAACTCTACGCATAGCTTTGAAGGAAAGTAAGAAAAAGAAGCCTAGATGTCTTACAAAAGAACAAAATTACGGTTGGCTGTATACTTCTATATTTGATGTTACAATTCAAAGACATCGAGGCAACATCTACATATGTTTGAGGGTAAAAGAACATACGTGGCTATGAGTACAAGCAAGAGAAAGACATCTTATATAAGCAAATGTTTTTTTTAAATCCCACCTACATGCTTCTCTTTAAAAAAAAAACGAAATGTTGCAATGTTGCAGCTGCCATGGAAAACAGTATGGTGATTCCTCACAAATTTAAAAATACAAGCACCATATGATACAACAAGTCCACTTCTGGATGTAAATCCTAAAGAACTGAGAGCAGGATCTTGAAGAGATATTTGCACACACCCACGTTCATAACAGGTATTATGAGTAATGCTGTTATGAACGTGGAAGCAATCCAAGTGTCACTCATCCAGGATGAATGAATGACAAACAAAAAGTGGTTTACATATACAATGGAATACTATTCAATCTTAAAAAGGAAGACTATTCTGACATGTGCTACAACATGGGTGAGCCATGAGGACATTATGCTCAATGAATAAGCCATCACAAAAGGACAAATATTATAAGTTCCACTGACGTAGGTATTTAGAGTCGGCAAAATCATAGAAACAGAAAGGGGAATGGTAGTTGCCAGAGGCTGGGGAGAGGGGGCAAGGGGAGTTTAATGAGTTAGGGTTCAGTTTTGCAAGATAAAGTTGTTTTGGAGATTGGCTGCATAACAATGTGACTAGACTTAACACGACCAAAACGTACATTTATCATTGGTTGTGATGGTAAATTTTATGACTTTTTAAAAACTACAATTATAAATAATTAAAAAATAAAATTAAAAGCTTTCTTGAATGTATGTCCCGCCAATAAAATGTGTGACTCAACTTTGAGAAATTCATGGTATAGAAGGACCAGAAGTGAAAACTGAAAGCAGATAGACTTATGAAGTTACTGTGTTTTTCCATGTATAAGACAATACTTTTGTCTAAAATTGTTAAATCAAAAATTGGGGGTCGTCATATACATGGAAGTAACCCGTGTATGGATTTCTTAATGTTGGATTAGAAAAGTAGGGGTTGTCTTATACATGGGGCATTTTATACACACAAAAGAATATGGTAAGTCAACATAAGTAATTAGAATTTTGATTATAAGACTGAATCAAAAGCCAGAAATAGTCCTTGAGAAAGAATATATTTAATTATTTAATGTAATCTGAACAAGAATTTTATCATAGTAGTGATTTAATAACTCACGATTAAATCACTAAAGACAGATAAATACTGGTGAGAGAGGGACAGAAGATTGCAAGGCACACAACCGTTCATAATTTAGACCATAGGGAGGCACAAGATGTTGCTTCTTTCTTAAGTTTGATAATTAGAGAAACAGAGTATGCCTTTAAAAATATTAGCATAAACACTAGTAACCATTAGCAGAACTGAAAACAGAATAGGTAGAATAAATGGATAGGTAAAAATAATTATGAGCAAATGAAAATGAAATTAAAGCACTAGTAAAATTAAAATACCTTAGACTCTCCATTAACCAGAACTTAAGCAACGGCTTTCTCAAGCAAAACTGTTTTGCCAGCAGCTTGAGATTTTGCTGGTTGCTTGAGTTTCGGTTAATGGAGAGTCTACTTACATACATTTATTGGCCTCTACCAATCCCCATGGGTGTCGGTTAACTGAGAGTCTACTGTAGTTTTCAAGATCACATGATTAGATTATATGAAAAATTATTCATATAAAAATACAGCCCATAATAGATAACATGAAACATAATATACTGTATAGGATGCATAGATTCAAAATGCAGTATCAGGAAATAAAACCATGAGCATTCTATGACTGATTAAATTAACAAACATGCTCAATGACTTAGATAAATTAAATAATGTAATTAATAAGATTAAGTTGAAACTAGCCTCGTTGTAAACTGTGATTCTACTATAAATTTGAAAACACAGAAATTCTACAGGTTATGTACTTGGACAGTTAGGAAAAATAAACCCAGCCAGTTACCTAGATGTTTAAAAGGTATTCTCCGAAAAAAAGATGGAATAAAAATGTAATCAAATATATGATAAGAGATTATGTAGGAAATAAAGAGCTATAAAAACTGTGGGATCTAGTCAAAGCTATAATAAAAAGTAAATTCCTATCTTCACTATTTTGGCTATATAAAAAAAGGAAGCAAATATATCATCTAAACCTACGCCATGCCGTCCAATGCAGTTACTAGTCACATGGGACAATTTAGTGCTTGTAATGTGGGTATACAAACCGAGATATGTTGTAAGAGTAAAACAGACACTAATTTTTGAAGACTTATTATGAAAAGAAGAGTGTAAAATGTCTCATATTTAAAATTATTGACTACATGTTGAAATTCTGGATATACTGGGTAAAGTAAAATATATTATTGAATTTAAAATTACAGATGTGGTTCACATTATATTTCTGGTGGACAGTGTTCATCTATATATTCAACTCAAAAAAACTAGAAAACCACCAATAACTAAAGAACTATATGAAAGAACAGTACAGATAAAGCCAGAAATTAACTAATGAGAGAACAGAGAAAGGCAATTCTACATAAATCAAGAAAGAAGAAATAGATTTAAGATTAGAAATATGAACAAAATATAAAAACAGATACAAGGAAGCCGGGATGGCTCAGTGGGTTAAGCGCTCACTTTGCAGCCCCAGGGACCAAGGATCGAATCCCAGCCCTGGCCCTTGTAGACCCATATGCTGAGCTGGGGAGTGCCCCCAGTTCAGTTCTCACCGGGGTGAGACCCCGGCTCCGTTTCTGCCCTGTGCAGCCCCACCCACCTGTGGAATGAAACTATGTGGAAAAACCGATGATGTGCAACTATGGAGACTGTTCTGGGCCCTCCCCCTTCTCTCTGTCTCTGCATCTCTCTCTCTCTCTCTCTCTCTCTCT
>PVKE010014625.1:0-34655 GCA_004027555.1 Craseonycteris thonglongyai | reverse complement strand
GTCAGAATTCTAGGAATTTATGACCTTGGCAAATTCCCAGAATGCATTAAACTATTGCTAGAAAGTTTTGTCTTCTACAATCGCTTCAAAGTCCATGGTACACGGAATTCCACCCCAGACATTGCGAGCGATCGACAATCCACCAAAATTGGCCTCGCGATCGACCGGTCGACCGCGATCGACTTGTTGGCCACCCCTGGGGTATACAATCCTAAAATAGAAGACTTAACCAGAAATTGCTGCCAGTTCTGAAGATGAGAAAAATAAAATCAAAGTTTAAAGCTTTTTAAATTATAAAAACTGCTTGCATATAATTACAGTCTATCCATGAAAGGAGACTAACATTTTATGCCATGAGACCATGGTTACTTATTCTCTTATGGATTATCTCTTACTTCTCTTCTGGAAAAAGAAAAATGGGCTCTTACTCTTTGAATATAAAGTGGATTTTTCACCAAACAGGATTAAAGCATAAAAAGCCATTTAGCTTTGTTTATTGTTCTCTTCTTATTCATGTGGTTAGAATAGCCTGACATTTTGTCCCTATGTAGTCAATGGTTAAATTAGCTACTGGTCTTATTTTGTGTTTAGCCTTAATAGGTCTAGACAAAATCTGCCACTTAGAGCTTTTCAAGTAATTTCAGGGAAATACCTTTCAGTTACCAATTCCCTTACATGGCCTTACATATGGATTGAACCTTCATCTCATGTGCCATCACTATAGTCCAGTCTAGCATTTCTGAGGTGTTCTTTGCTGGATAATTTTTTTTCCCAAGAATAAACACCACATCATAGTCATCCTCTGCCCCTTTTGATGGTGTCCTAGTATTTAGAGTTGGAATCTATAAGGTTTATAATGTCTAGGACTTAGTTGATGATTGTGGCTCAGTACTGAGCTCCAAACATGCTGGCTTTGTTCAGGTTTTGGAATAAACCATGCTCTCTTACCAAAAGGCTTATGCCACAGACCCACTTTCATTTCATCTTATTAAAACCTAGGCTGCTTTTAAACTTCATTTTTAACACCACACCATATCCTCAGAAATACCTTCCCGGACCATCTACCCCAACACTATCTGCACATACAAAAACAAACAAACAAACAAACAAAACCCACTTACCTAACACCAACAGCCTCTTCTGCATAGCATTAATCTTAATTGTGATTTTATATATAAAGTCAATTCTTATTATTATCCATGAGTGATGTCCTATAAGGTGTCCATGGGCACTGACTTAGGGAATCATGAACTATTGTTCCTAAGGAAAATATATTAGGGTCAGGTCTTTTCTTTTTTTAAGATTTATTTTATTGCTAGAGAGAAGGATATAGAGGGGAGTGAGAAAGAGAGATAGAGAAAGGGAGAGGACTCAGAGCAATCTCCGTAGTTGTACATCATTAGTTGTGACATGGTTTCATTCCACACAGGTGGATGTGGTGCTGCATGGGGTAGGAACTGAGTTGGGGTGCTTCCAAATGGGAGGTGAGAATTTTCACTGCCATTCCAGTAGTTACCCATTTCTCTGAAGTTCAGCACGTGAATTTGATCCCTGGACCTCCTGATTGCAAGGCAAGCTCCCAAATCTGCTGAGCTCTCCGGTCATTCCCTTGTGCAATTCTTAGACTTTACACATCTTTTCTAGTTTTGCATGGATTTTAAATAAACAAGTGATTGTTCTACCTAATTGACAAAGTTTACTGGAAGTTTCATTTCCAAGGTCTAGCATGGAAGGTCTGTGCAGACTTCATTTGTGCAGAGATTACATTCTTTTGATCTGCTTTCCATACATAACATTAGCTGTTTTTGATATCTAATAATTCATTTTTCTTATTCTGTCTGAGTTTAATATCATATGTAAAAAATTTTCTTTTATATGTATTGGATGGTAGTCACCATCAAAGCAGAAATACTCCTACCTTCTGAATTAAAGCTAACTCCCAAACAAAGCTTCAGAATCAAATGCAAAAACAACAGAAAATTAAACATTCTGCTGTAGTAACAACATAAAATAGTAAGACTATGTAAGTCAAATAAAAGAAAATATTCCACACTGTAAAAAAATACCTCAGTCACAAGAATGAACATTTATTTTTTTGCTCTTATTAAAATTTATGCAAGTCATATGTCCAGTTTACAGGCAAAATTCTACTGATTTGGTATGATAGAGATAAAAATGTTATTTTATAAAAATGCCAGCAGATGTGTCTGAGGAAGGTTTCGATTTGCTGTGATGAGAGCAATGAATTCTCTGAACAATAAGATGAAATTCATTTGGTGGCTTCTGCTGCTCCACTAAGTTAAACTCCTACAGGAGGCATTAGATTGAATAGATTGAACAGAAAATCAACCCTAAGTAGCTCTCTAGAAGTATTATAATTTCTACTGTCAGTATAGCTTTGTGATCTATATAAAACCAGAGGATGGAAAACTCGTTTTTAATGTGGATTGTCCCTATAGCTGAAAATTAATTACCAGCAATGATTTCTGGCAGCTAAAGGTTTTCCTTGCTTGCTTCTCTACCATAACCACATTTTGTTGAAAGTCACACTGAATTTAGCTATGCCTTTTTGAACAGAGTATGTGGGAAAAAATCCTTTGTTTTCTGCTCACTGTTGAAGGAAAATTTGGATGTTGTTATTATCAGTTATTGCACTCCTCCTCATTTCTTTAATCTCACACCGTAAATAGCCTTGCTTTGCCATTAATAGTGGTACTACCTTTGGCAAAAGATTTCTTAATCTGGATTTAAGAAACAACCTTATTATTATACTTATTCTTCACCCAACTTCTTATCATATACTGCTTGTTTCTAATTTAAAATGAATCATACATTGGTATTGTCCCTAAAAACTAAAGGTCAAATTCAAGGTCACATACATGTTTCTTCAATATGATCTTTTAGACATTTGGTAGTTTTACATTGTACTTTTAGGTCTATAGTATATTTTGAGTTAATTTTGTATACAATGTAAAGTATGTGTCATGGTTTTACTTTGTCTTGCATATGGATATCTGTTACAGCATCACTTGAAAAACTATCCTATCTCCATTGAATTGCATTTACACCTTGTTCTGAGGCAGGGCTGTGATTTTGAGAATTACTCAAACCATCGAACACTGGTAAAAACTATGTATGCACCTAATTTGATGTTAAACTTTACCAAAATTAAAAACAAACAAACAAACAAAAAAACCCAACCTTATGTCTAGTATATATAAAGAATTCTCAAAATGGAATGACCAGAAAATAAAACAATAAAAGCATACCCACTTAAAGATGAGCAAAAAGATTTGAGTAGGCATTCGACTAAAGAAAACATATGTTTGGCAAATAGAGACATGAAAAATGCTCGGAGTCATTAATCACTGGAGAAATGCATAGTAGAACTACAATGAGCTACCACTGTATCCACGTCAGCATGTCTAACACTAAAAAGAATGACCGTGCTGCATGTTAACAAGGACGAGGAACAGCTGGGACTCAACTTACACAAGGCAGGAACTGTGAAACCAGCGGTAAAGCCATTTAGAAAAAAGTGTGGTGCTTTCTTACAAAGCAAAGTACACATCCACCATATGACACTGCAACCACACTTAACCAAGAGAAGGCAGCTCTCTCCAGACACTAACCTGCTGGCACTTGATCATGGACTTCACAGCCTCCATAACTGTGAGAAATAAATGTTGTTGTGTAAGCCACTCAGTCTTTAGTATTTTTGTTATAGTGGCCCAAACCCCTCAAAATGTGTATGCTGAAGCCCTAAACCCCAGTCCCTCAAATGAGGCAGTACGTGGAGATAGGGCTCTTTTTTTTTAAGATTTATTTTATTGATTTTAGACAGAGAGAAGCAGAGACAGAGAGAGACAAAGAGAAGGGGGAGGGCCCAGAGCAGTCTCCATAGTTGACAGCATTAGTTTTCCATATAGTTTTACTCCACAGGTGGGCACAGGGCTGCGCAGGGCAGGAACTGGGCTGGAGCCTCCCACATAGGTCCCAGCAAGAACTGAACTGGGAGCACACCCCAGTTCAGCATGTGGGTCTGCATAGGCCGGGGCCCGGATTCGATTCTCAGTCCTCGGGGCTTCTAAGCGAGCGCTACACCCACTGGGCCATCCCAGCTTTCCCTCTTTTTTTTTTAAAGATTTACTTTTTATTGTTTTTGACAGAGACAGAGACATAGAGAGACAGAAAGAAGGGGGTGAGCCCAGAACGGGTGGGAAGGCGCTGTGCAGGGTGGGAGCCAGGTGGGGGGAGCCTCCTACATGGGAGTCACGCCCCTGCAAGCTGGAGGCTGAACCAGGGGCCTCCTGCATCAGAAGCTTACCCCAGCAGGAAACGAACTGGGGCCACACCCCAGTTCAGAATATGGGTCTGCCTGGGCCAGGGCCAGGGCTAGGACCGGGACTTAATCCTTGGATCCAGGGGCTGCAAAACAAGTGCTTAACCCACTGAGCCATTCTGGCTTCCCCTGAGATAGGGCTTGTAAATTAAAATAATGTCAGTAAGGTGAGCCCTATTAAAATCTGACTGGTGTCCTTATAAGTGAAGAATACAGACACCCAGAGAAATGCCAGACATGCACACACACACAGAGGAAAGACCACATGAGGACACAGCAAAAAAAATCAGCCATGTACAATTCAAAGAGAGAAAGACCTCAGGAGAAATCAAACCTGCAGAAACCTTGATTTTGAACTTCTAGGCTGCAAAACTGTGAGAAAATGCGTTCATGCTCTTTAAGCCACCTAGTCAGTGGTATTTTGTTATGGCAGCTTAAGCAAATGAATAAAACACCCCAAAATAGGATTGGGGTTAGCTACTAAAACAACAGGGAGTCTGAAATACTTTACAAGGATGTTAAAAAAGGACCACTGAACCAATCTCAGAGAAATACGTGTCTTGTTTGACAAATACACTTATCATTAGATCATCTATTACCTTTCCCGTGAAAAAGGTAAGTTAGACAATTCTGATCAAAATAGATTCTCTGATTTTTTAGAATTGGAAGTTTCTGTGTCCTTTCTATAGAGTAAAACACTGACATACAGAAGTTTCACAGAACTTGTCAAGACTTAGAGTTACTTGAGCAAAAATATACCGTACCTAATTAAGCCTGCAATTTTAGTTGAAAATAGTAAGTCCTTAGACAATCCCTGTTATCTTAAGAGAAAGAGCAATTGTTCTCTGACATTTTCGATAACCAACAAGATTTCACTCCTTGAATATCTTCCTCATTATTCATCTTAATTTTCAGTAGCTCTTTTCTTTCTCAGCCCATTATCAGGAGTATGAATCACTTAAAAAAATGATTTTCGGGGAAGCTGAGATGGCTCAGTGGGTTAAGCGCTCACTTTGCAGTGTCGGGGATCGAATCCTGGCCCTGACCTGTGTGGAACCATATGCTGAACTGGAAGCTCCCCCAGTTCAGTTCTCTCTCTGTCTCTGTCTCTGTATCTCTCTCTGTAAAAAAAAAAAAATAGAATTAAAAAAAATGATTTTCTTTCTCTTTGGCAATAAGAACAATTTCATTGTAATATATATATATATTGTTTTAATTTAGCAGTTCAGATATACTTTGGCTTTTATGTAATATCTTTTTCCTCCTGGTTTACTGAGGCTGGTAGTTGACTAATTTTGAAAAAGACCGTGCTTCCCTTAGCGATGATGACTTTTGCCAAGCACATTTGTCATTTGACCATGAAATTTTTTTTTTAAGTTGTGAATTCTTCAGTAATTCACCAATATTTCAATGTCAAATCATATTTGGAAATTTTTATGAGATAGTTTTGCTTATGTTACTTTCTTAAGAAATTTCTTGAGTAGCTTTAGTAATCTCCTCATATATAAACTAACTGAATATCTCACCATGCAGTTGTTGATTTTATCTCCACATTAGGAAACTACTGAATTCAATTATTTGGCCTGTACTTTATAACAACTAAAACACAGTTTTAATGCCATAAAAACTGGGCAAAAGCTTGATAAGAGAATTTTCCTATAATCATCATCATATTTCTTAAATATTATACCTCATAATTTCACTATATATCTGTTTTTTGCTTCAGGGCAGAATTTGAGTCACTGCTGGCAATTAAATTTTTTTCTTCATTTTTAAATTTGAAAAATCCCTTTACTGTAAATTAATCAATTTCTCCAAGGTATTTTTTAATAAGCACAATCTTTCCCACTAGAAATGTTCATGCACTGAGTCAAACTTTGAAGTAATATAATAGGTTCTTATTCAGTTTCATCACCTGTATTTGCTCACTTGAATCACAAGACTAAAATTACTATTAAAAAACTGTATTATATGATAGAAGACTGGTGTTAAGGTCCTAGAAATTTCATCTGATAGCTGTAACAGAATATATCTCATTCCTACCTAATTCACAGGCTTCTTTGTTCTTAGATAATGTATATAGAAGTCCTTCGACACTGAAAGCTAATGCAGGAATAAATGAAAAGAATAATCTTTGAGCAGGTTTCGCCTGTTTTATCATTTGCTCCTCAATAACTCAACATTCATTATTCAAGCATCAATATTCTTCTTCTCATCATATAGTTTATTTCTCAAAGCATAGTCACTAGACCATCTCCATCAGCATCGTTGAGATGACTTTATTTAAGTAAGGATTTTTAGACCACATTCTAGAGTTGGAATCCTAAGACATGGGCATATGGCCTAGGGATTTGCATTTTAATTAATATTCAAGACAGTTCTTCACATTGAAGTTTGAGAAACATTAATCATTGTGCTTTCATTTCTTTCCTACTTTCTTTATTCCCTTAGTAGTATTCTTATGTGGTAGGTTGACTGAAAATGGCCAAATTTTTATCCCTGTTTGCATCCATGCTCTTTGAAATGTGACTTGCAGCTCCTCCCACCAATAAATAAAATCTATTTCCACATCTCTTGAATTTGATTGGCTTTGGCTAATTAAATACCATGAAAGTGGCAGTGTGCTAGTTCTAAGCCTAGCTCTTAAAATGACTTCAGTACTTCTACTCACTCACCTGGAACCCTGCCACTGCCATTATAAGAACATATTCAGGCCAACCTACTTGAGAATGAAAGACCACGTGGAAAGACCTAAGGGTTCCATTGTCCCGATTTAGGACACCCAAGACCAGCCACCCATCCACTGCCTGATTAGCCAACTACAGATACATGAGTGAGACCAACCAAGACAGAAGTATTCAGCTGACCAATAGACACATAAGCAATAATATATGCTTACTGTGTAAGCCACTGTACTTTGGGTGGTTTAGCAATCACTAACTAATATGCTCTATGCACCAATAAAAACGAGTTTAGGTAATTTGGGTGAGTTTTCAAGTTCATCATAATAAAAGTCTACCCTTTTGCCTTGAACTTAAATGCACACATCATATATACACTTCACAACTTGAAATTCTCCTTTGAATCTTTCTAAAGCTTATATTTTTGTCCTGAGTATCATCAAGTTATTATTTTAAAGGCAGAATTAAATAAATTTCTCTCTTTAAAACTCACCTGAGGAGGGAAGCCGGGATGGCTCAGTGGGTTAGGCGCTCATTTTGCAGCCCCAGGGACCAAGGATCGAATCCCGGCCCTGACCCGTGTGGACCCATATGCTGAACTGGGGAGTGCCCCCAGTTCAGTTCTCACCGGGGCGAGACCCTGGCCCAGTTCCTGCCCTGTGCAGCCCTGCCCACCTGTGGAGCGAAACTATGAGGAAAAACCGATGATGCACAACTATGGAGACTGTTCTTGGCCCTCCCCCTTCTCTCTGTCTCTGACTATGTATCTCTTTCTCTCTCTGTCAAAAACAATAAATAAATCTTAAAAAACAAACAAAACATCTGAGGGGATGTTGGGATAGCTCAGGGGCTGAATGCTTGCCTTGCAATTATGAGGTCTGGGGTTCAATTCCCAGCCTGGGTCCATGCAAATCCTCATACTGTACTGGGGCACAACTGGTAACCACTTGGATGGATGAGCAGCAAAGGTTCTCACCTCCCATGTGGGAGGCCCCCAGTTCAGTTCCCACCATGCAGAGCCCCACAGTCACCTGTGTGGAATGAAACCATGTCACAACTAGTGGTGTACAAATATAGAGACTGCTCTGGACTCTCTCGCTCTCTCTCTCTCTCTCACTCTCTCTCTTCTCCTTTCAAACAAAAGAAATCTTTTTAAAAAATAGTCATCTGAAATTATACCTCAATTATGATTTTTGTAAACAAATAAAAATGGGCATATAAGGATCTTAATTTAATCACAAAGCAAAAACATAGATCCAAGTAAGTACATTTAGCTCATGCTATCCTCTAACTTAGAATTACCTTAAAGCTTGAAGTTGCTTGAAGTCTTTGTAGCCCCTTTGTATGACTATGTAATCTAAGTAATATTAGATACTTTGTATTATCTCCAAATTTCACTTGAAGAAACTGAATAACGACTTGATTCATTAGACATGTTTAAATATGTAAGATAATGTCTGCAAAGAGAGAAACGACATGGACATTTTCTCTTTGGCCATAGACTATCCTCTATCTATACTTTTTGCCTTATTGTATTTATTCACTTATTTGCTTGTTATTTATTCTACGCAGATAACTCCAAAATCTTCAGTCCAACCATGGCTTCTTTTGAAGCATCAGATAATACTGTATCAACTACAAGTTAGATAATTAGACTTGGTATCCTTCAGGCACCTGTCAAGGATAAACAAATTCAAGGATCTGTTTGGCTTAATGAACTTCTAGCTTTACTTTTTCAAGGTTTCGTTTAAACTTTCATGAAAATCACTTACTATGGCTCAATATAATTTTTCTCAAACAAAGCAAACATACTTTGGAAATATTACAACTCTAAAGGTTATACTTCTATATCAGAAATAAAGTAATCTGACAGCATGAGAATGCTTTGGGATTTCTTTCAGCACTGAATTTTCAATATAAACAACCTATTATTCAACCTATCAGAGTTAACTATAACACTATAGATAATTTCAACCCTTTTAACAGACACACACTGCCTAGCAATATGAGCATTTAGTGTTTTCTAGTTTTAATAACAGTAATGTACAACAAAGTGTGTAAAAAACCAAAAATATTTTAGGTTTGACAGATTTGTTTCACATTTTCCTTTTTAATAAAACCTGTTTCTCTACTTAAAAACTGATTAATATTTATAATTTTTATTTTCCCTTTTTAATGAAAGACCTACTTCCACACTCAAAAACAGATGTTTAAAACTTGTCTTTGTTTTCTCCAGAAAACTTCAGATATAACCTTTTGTTCTTGTTTTTAGTAGTATTAAAATTATCTCATTTAGAGACTATTAAACTTTCAGGCTTTCTTTTCATATATACTATATTTGTAAATATTTGTCACATGAATGAAAATCAAGTCCTCAGCTTTACAAACAAACACATTCTGTTTCATAATATTCGTTTAAATGACCATTAAATGAAAATAAAAATAGCAATGTCAAAAGAGAGAGGAAATTAATGATTTTTTAAGTATCCAGCCACTGATTTCAAGTTGGAAACTTGATAATGCAGCAAAGGATAGCTTTATTTGTCTGCATAATCATTTGTTTTATTAATTTCTGTAATAATCAATTTTACCAGGTGTAGAGTGCTTTCTTTTAATAGTAGAAGATGGTTCTTCAGTGGACGGAAAAATGTTCTCCACGGAAGAGCATCAAGTGCTAAGGAGACCAAGTCTTCCCCTTTTCCCCACTTACTGCAATATCAGAAGAGGAACACAGAGGACAGCCAGAGAGGTTGTTCTAGAGACTCGATAAAGACGTTTAAAAGGTGCCTGCACTCTAGCTTCTCACGAAATCGATTTTATGTTGCCTGAAAATGCCAAATTGTCAAAAGAGAACCCAGTCTTCGAACATTTTATAACTGTCATCTCACAAAGGAGGAGGAGCTATCCTTCTAATTTAAATATCATCTCTCTTCGTTCATGAAGTGAGTACATTTTGGATGCAAAAATGGATAGGAGAAAGACAGGGTTAAAATGGTAATAACAGAAAAGAACGTATTTATATTGTTCGTGCAGTGGTTTGTTTGACTAATAATTCTGGATAAGTGGTTGGATATTTGTTTACAATGCCAGCTAATGTGCAAAGAAACCTAATCAGGAATCCCAATCAGGACTTTAAATAACATAAAATCTGTGTACAGCAGAAGTAGACACCATTGGACATGATCAGTTTTCGTTCATAGAATGGAATGCAAGACGCCATCAAGCGTGGAGGCTTTAGCCATCAGAGCAGCCCTTTGCCCCCCCAATGTTCAGGGTCCCTGCGTCCCTCCACTTCACAGAGGTCCTGTCAACAGGCCAGCAGATGGTCATGGCGCCTGCCCTGGTGAGCTTTCTGTTCAAGGTGTTAGCTGCAGGGCCTGGGGGCACAGAGGGCATCTTCCCTGAGCTTCTGGGGATGGCTGTGTTTGTGCCACTTCTATTAACATGGAGTTCAGGGTTGGCAGAATTTGGCTTTGGGCTGATTCTCATTATAACTTGTCATCTGGAGACAAGGTTGTGTGGGAAGGACTATGTAATTCCCAACTGTCTCTAGCACTTGAAGAACATCAATATTTAAATATAAAGAACCTGATATTTGCTAAGTAACTGAAGTGACTAAACCAAATATAGATGAAAAGTAAAAGAATGACAATTCTTTTAGTTCTGCTGAGATAAAACCTTTCCAGTTGATCAATAAAAGTGATTATTATTTAACATCTGATCCTCACATAAATAAATCTTTAATTGACAGTGGTTATTTTGTATGTGTACAGCTGACCTTACCACTCTGGTGTGTGTGTGTGTGTGTGTGTGTACACAGTCTAGAAAGTATTGAGCCGTGTAATATTAAAAAATACAGGGGAAACTGGGATGGCTTAATGGGTTAAGCGCTCACTTTGCAGCCCCGGAGACCAAGGATTGAATCCCGGCCCAGCCCAGGCAGACCCACATGCTGAACTGGGGAGTGCCCCGGTTCGGTTCTTGCTGGGGCCTATGCAGGAGGCTTCCAGCCCAGTTCCTGCCCTGCGCAGCCCTGTGCTCACTGTGGAGTGAAACTATATGGGAAACTAATGCTGTCAACAATGGAGACTGCTTTGAACAATTATTAATATTAAATGGCAGATCCCTCCCCCCTTCTCTCTGTCTCTCTCCGCCTGTCTCTTTCTGTGTCAAAAAATAATAAAAAATAAATCTTTAAAATTAAAAAAAAATACAGGCATTTATGGCTGGATTTTTTTCTGGACAGCATACATGTGTGTGTGTGTATACATATATGTGTGTATATACATATATGTATATACACACATATATGTATACACACACATATATACATATATATATGTCTTGCAGAATATATATATATATATTTCCATACATAAACATATACATGTGTATATATACATGATCATTGTTAAGGCAATGATAAACTCTTTATTTCATGGGGTAAATTCATCAATGAAAACAACCTAGTTATCAAACATGTATGTGTTTCTATCATGTTGAAAAGTATCAGAATGGGTATGTAAGGGATAGGACCTGTCATAAGGCATTTATAGACAGCAAAATAGACAAAATACTAAGTTAAAATGTCATAAAAAAGGAAGATACAACTAATTATGATGTATTGCACAAAGTGTCATGGAAAAAGAGAGTGTTCTGCACAACAAGCCCTATGAGAGAATAAAAAAAAAATTTTTACAATGAAGCTGTATGAATGGATCAGTAGACAGTATTTCAAGCAAAGGGGGAATTAAGTAAAGGTGCTCCAAATAAGTGAACTAGAATCACTTCATAACCTGACCTCTATACTTTACAGAAGGTAAGAAGCTCAAAGTCACTCTAATAGAGGAGAGAAGGGTGTGGTAAGAGAAAGGAAATGCTACTAAGAATAGTTGTGTTGAAATCAGATTGTGAAATGTCTTTGAATGTCAAAGAAACAAGTGATTATTTTCACTTATGGCAACAGTCAATAGAGATATTTCTGTTTGTGTTTAATAAGAAAGAGATGACATATTAAAATTCACTGATATTAATATATAAAATTCACAGTTATGAATGGGTCACAATGGAAAATGGTTTCAACTGGGGAGAAATGGGTGGCAGAAAGTGGGAAGGTTGTTTTATAATAACAGTCCCATTTTTCTTCATTAAGTATCAGAGATTAACAAATAATAATAATGATTTCCAGGTTTGAAGAGGACAAAATCCAAAACTGACCAGACACCTAGTTGCATAAAGATGGTGCAGGGAATTGTGCTAAGACTGATATAGAAACAAGATATTCTAAGTTTAAAGAAAGCTATCACAAATAAAGCAAAATAAGAAATTAATTTGAAGCTATCTTCACATTTTTCCAAGAAGGAGAATGGGACATGAAGTCAAAATTTGAGTACATTCTAGCTTTGTAACCTGCCTTTAAGTTACACTAAGAAAGTAGCTTAGTTTTTTTGCATGAATACAAATAAAACCCTTTTTTACATGTTCACTATGATTATGTGCCCTATGACAATGGTAGCTTCAGGAATCACTGTGTCTTTGATGTATGTTCACTCAACTTGTCCGCATTATATACACTCTTTTCATAACCTCCTTAAATCTGTATGAGCATAAAAGCTGTTTGAAAGACTAACTTATAAAGTACCTCTGTCAAATACTGTGAAAATATAAAATATGTAACTCATGCTTGAGGTTCTTTTGTTCTGGACCTAGCTGTGACCTACAGTGATCTGCCATTTAATATTAATAATTGTTCAAAGACCACAATGTTTTTAAGAGTGAAAAGCTGACTTGGATGTGTGCTTCCTTTAAAGAGCCCTGAGTTAGAGCCATATGTGACATTAGCAATTTCCAGTGCTCCATGACCCTTTAATTGGGATTGGAAACTAATGTTACATATTTGGCACTTTTTGTCTGCTATCTTCTGAAAGGTCATTGTGAATTTCTTATTTGCTTTTTTAATATTTCAGTATCAAATAGAGCATAATTTGGTACTCTTCAGTTTCTAAAATGAGAAGTGAAAAGGTTGAGAGTAGCAATTATTAAGATTTCTTACTTTTACCCCAGACATTAGAAGACTCTATCCTTAGTTCAAAATCTCTAATATAAACGAAGTGCCAGAGTAATGAATTAGGTTTCGTTGACAGTTTGGAATAACAGAGAGGCTTTGTGGCAATGTCAAAATGGAAGAAAATGTCAGATACAAAAGCCACACAAAATGAATTGGCCTTAAAATCAATTATAGTGCGATAACAAGAGGACACCAAACTGAGTGTAAAAAGAGTAGACATTTATTATATAGCCATCAGCAAGTGACTTGTCATGGGTCTGTGATGTTGTTGCCTTATTTCTTAGTATTTCAGTATTCTTA
This sequence comes from Craseonycteris thonglongyai, assembly GCA_004027555.1. Lineage (NCBI taxonomy): Eukaryota > Metazoa > Chordata > Mammalia > Chiroptera > Craseonycteridae > Craseonycteris > Craseonycteris thonglongyai. Next base: position 21,265 of record PVKE010014625.1, on the reverse strand, counting down.
TTCATAATGTGGGGGTTATAGTGCTTTTTCTTGTGTGCTAAAAATTTTCCTAAAACATAATATATAAAATATAAGTAAAGAAGCATGTCGTGAGAAATAGTGTTGTAGATTTTATGTTTTCCTCAGTCAACCAAAAAAATTAGCTTGTTGAAGAATGAAAAGGTAAACTGATAATATGTAAATAAAAACAGAAGAAACAGAGTTCAGTTTCTAATGCTATGCTAAAATTTCTACCCAAAGAAACTCTTCCAGTGTTGAATATCCCAAACTGCTGAATAATAGATTTTTTAAAAGTGATCTGATAATGGTGATGGGTGTAAAAGTAACATTCAGGTTCAATAAACTTTTGCTGTTGTATTAGTAACAAAGACCTAGGAAATAATACTGTATTTCTTCACACAAGTCAGTGAATTATGAATGATGTTATTTTTTTTTCATATTTCAGATTTTTAAAAATACATTTTAAAGCAAATAATTGAAAAACTATCATGACTTATTGAGTTCTTTTTTTTAATGGGCCAGAAGCAGTCTCACAATATTTATCCCACGGTCATTAAATGAAGCCCAGGTAAAAGGCACAAAACATTTTTAAATGGAAAATGTCATCCTTTGATACAAAAGTCAAATGTGTTTCTAGCCACACTGTACTTGGATTTTACACATTGTCACGCCAATGGAAACAAAGAAGTTAGCGTTTAACCCTATCTCACAGGAGCAAAGCCAGAAATACCAACTAAGCATTACCAACAGAATTAAAAACTATGAAAACAAGACAATTAAAAAAAATACATGTTGACTATTTGCATTTTATTTTAGAACATTCTTGCCTAGGTCAAAATAAAAATCCAAAGAAAAGTTAAATTCAATTGAATGCAACACATTTTCTTTAGTTCTGCAGTATAATGAACGCAAAAGAAATGCTTGAATGCATTTAAATTCTGTTTCCTTATACAAACTGCCTTATCTCGGTATCTTCCACTACAACTAAAATGCAAGCTGCTAACTCTTGCTTTTTTGTTTTGTTTTATTTTTTAAATGTAAAAATCAGAAATAGATTGAATAATTAAATCTATTAATATTAAGATTTTATTTTTCTATATTATCATTGTTTTAATCCTTCAAGCATGTAGAAAGCACTGTAACAAAAATAAATAGTTAAAATTATTGCTTCTTCTTAGTTCCAGGTGTCAGGTGCCTTGGGGTATAGAATCAAGTGTGGACAGAAGGAGAGACAGACAGACAGACAGACAGACAGGCAATTTAAACCTTAAGCAAGCTATTAGCACTAAAACAGCCATTTGGTCATTAATTCACATCATATACTTGTACATTGAGAACATAAGTCGTCGCCTAGTCTGTTTTCTAAAAGGACTAGAAATACCCCCTATCTAAATGTCACTTAATCAGATACTACCATGCCTACAATTCTGTAACTATAAATCGAGTTCATTGTTTTAATAAAATTTTTTCCCTCCAGCACCAAATTTATCCATTCCTCTCCTTCACTGCCACCATCCATCAGCATTCCTCTGGAAAGTTCTGCCCCATACCCTTTTGTTTTCCTATTCTTTCTCCTCCATTTTATCTTCTTCATAAGAGTAATTTTATAAAATATAAGTGAGGTCACATTAGCACCTGCCTAAAACACTTCAGTAGCTTCACAATCCACTGGAATAAAATCTAATTCTTATCATGGTCTACTAGGCATTACATGATCAAAATCATGTCACCTTCTTAATCTCAACATCTGTCAGTGTTTCTTCCTCAGTGGGCACCAGTCACTCTTTCTTCCTAGAATGTGACACTTCTCAACATAAATCATTTGTCCTCGCTTTTTTGGTCAACCCAGACTCTATTCTCTCCAGATCTTCCCCTGATAGGTTTCTAATCTGTCATCTCTGGGTTTAAATATTGCCTCTACTAAAACTGTATTCACTTCTCACTCTAAATCAAGTGGGTTCTCTCTAGAAATCTTTATCGCCAAACACTTTCATTTTTTTCATTGTTTTAATCACAATATATATGTATTTGTGTGTGCATGTTTTCATTGTTTAACTCTCCTAATTGAACAGAAACTTAATGATAACAAGAGCTGTCTGCATCTTATTCACCATCACACACCCATTACCTTGGACAGTGTCTACCACATACTGAACAGTAAATACTTACTGAATAAATGACTGAAAGAAAAGATTGAGTAATTTCAATTATGTATATATACATACAGACACCGATCTAAAATTTTAATGAAAGAATTTATGAGGTGCTATCAAAAAATATGGTGGATGTTTAAATTAAAAAAAAAATTATTACAGTAAAAAACACATTGCCATTAATCCCCCTCAAAGTACAACCCCCTTGCTTCGAACACACTTATCCCATCATTCTGGCAACTTTCAGAAGCAGTTCTGGAAGACCACTTTCATGAGTGTCTTTTGTTGCACTGTCATGGCTGCTTTGATGTCCTTAAGGCACACATTACTCTGGTGTGGTAATTTCTGGCAACAATAAAAACATCACAGTGTGTCCTCATCCACCATATTCACCAGATCTGGCACCACGCAACTTCTAGCTCTTCCCCAAAGTCAAAATGACCATGAGGTGTAAATGTTTTGAATCCATTCAGGACATTGAGGCAGTGCAACTAAAGACACTCATGAAAGAGGTCTCCCAGATCTGTTTCAGGAAGTGGCAAGAACCATGGCATAAGTGTGTTCAAAGTGAGGGGGAGCATTTTGAGAGTAATTAATGGCAACGTGTCTTTTATTATACTAATTTTTTTTATTTAAATTTTCACAATATGTTTTTGGTCACACCTTGCATATTCTCATAAATATTTCCATTGTTTATTTCACACTTCGTCCCTTTATGGAACAGACTGTTAAATTCCAGCCAAAGACATTAAGAATCTGTGATCCATACAAAAGCAATGTGTTTTCTCTCTAAAGGTATTTATTTTGAGTGGCAATAAAGCTATTGCCAAAATAAAAGTTCACTCTTTTATTAAGTTGTGCGATATAACCACTTTTAGTGGAAATATTGAAAGATAAGTTCATAAATCCTCAGGCTCCTTTGTGGAAAATCTTTTACAGAAAACGATTTATAAGGTCAAGACATGAAGAAACTGCAAGTAAACCTAATTTTTTTATATTGAGCCTTAAATTACACAGTCTCCATGGAGTTAAAAGAAATAGGAGTAAAGAAAAATAAAATAAAACATAGAGAAGGAAAATATCTGGTTTATATATACTGGCAAATTATTTACCACTTTTATTACTAAGTTTGGCAATTATTTATCACAAATATTTTATATATTTTACATAAATATTACTTTAAGAAGTTGTTTCAAAATGTGTAATGAGATGTTGCATCAACAAGACTTTGGTATTAGAGTGACCATGATCTAAATCTCAATCCTACACTTGTAGTGGTGTGGATTCAAGCAAATCATGCCATCAATGGGTCACTGTTGAATTAGATCAAATAAAATATGCAAAATAACTACCACAATTCCTGACACAAATCATACTGAAAAAATCATGTTGTTAGTATGATTGCTTTTGATATAGAGATAGAGAAATGATGGGCTTCCAAAACCACACAGACTTTCTTCCCGTTTTTTCTTGCCTACTCCAACCCAAGATCACAGAATCTGAGCAGTTAACAAAGAACTACTCTGACATTAATCTAATTCATGTTATGTTTCTTTTTATTTTTTTAATGTATTTTTTTGCTTTTGACAGAGAGAGTGACAGAAACAGAGAGAGACAGAGAGAAGGGGGACAGTATCCATAGTTGTACATCATAAATTTTTGACATAGTTTCATTCTACACAGGTTGTGCAGGGCAGGAACTGGGCCAGGGACCTCCTGCATGGGAGTCATGCCCCCGAGAGCTGGGGGCAGAACTGGGGGCCTCCTATATGGGAAGCTCAACCCAGCAAGAACCGAACTGGGGCCATACCCCAGTTCAGCACATGGGTCCACATGAGCTGGGATTAGGATTCCATCCTCGGACCCCAGGGCTGCAAGGCAAGTGTTCGACCTGCTGAGCCATCCCAGCTTCCCTGTATTATGTTTCTTAGAGCCCATACTCTCCTGATCATTGAAAATATTCACAAAGATTTTGGGGAGAGAGAACTTATTGTCATTCCCTAAAATACAGCAGTTTTATAAACAGATATAAACATGCATTCATAGAGTTTGCAGTTTAAACATAAAGAAATCAATCAAACAATTAATACTGATTGTATTATAAAACATAATTCTTACTTGAGATAAATACCGTTGAATAAAAGAAAGGGGTCCTAAAAGTCATATGCAACATACAGGACTATGAACTCGTGGGATAAGGAGGCATGACATGCCATTATAAGGTGTTGAAAGATAGGTGTCTTTATGCATAAATGTTTTCAGATTTTTTTTTATAGATACCCAGAAGAAGGGTTGCTGGGTTGTGTGGTAATTCCATTCTTAATTTTTTGAGGAACCTTCATACTGTTTTCTATAGTGGGTATACCAATTTATGTTTCTACCAGTAGTATATGAGGGTCCAACATTTGTTATTACTTGTCTTGTTGATGATAGCCATTCTAACAGGTGTAAGGTGGTATCTCACTATGGTTTTAATTTATAATAGCTAGTGAAGTTGAGCTTTTTTATTTCACATATCAACAAAGATATATGTACCTCTAAGTTAACTGCAGCATTATTCACTGTTGCCAAGACACAGGAACAACCAAAGTGTTCTTCAGTAGATGATTAGGTAAAGAGATATATATAAAATGGAATATTACTTAACCATAAGAAGTGATGAAATACCGCCATTTGCAACAATATGAATGGATCTTGAGATTATCATACTAAGTGAAATAGTTCAGACAGAAAAAGCCAAGAACCGTGATTTCACTAATATGTGGGATATAAAACTGAAAGCACAAACAAGACAAACAAACAAACAAACAAAAATTCATAGATAAACAAGAGTTTAGTGGTTACCAGAGGTTAAGGGGGGCAGTAGTAGAAAAGGGGTTCAAATATATGGTGATGGAAAGGAAACTAACTCTGGGTGTTGAATACACAATATAATGCATAGATGATGTATTATAGAATAGTACACTTGAAAACTATATAATTTTATTAATGTCACCACAATATATTTAATAAAAAATGAATAAAAAAGATAGGTATCATGTGTTTCATCACTAACAGATGGTGTAGAGGTAAAGAACATAAGCTATGAGCAAAAACAGTGCATACACGTTCTGAAAGGTCATGGTGTAGTAGATGGGATGTAGTGTTAGCGGTGGAAGCGGGTGCGGCATCTCCCTCAAACCTTGTGGAAACTTAAAATGGACAAGTCAGGAGAGTAGACATTGTGAGAAAAACATTACTAAGTAAAGGTAGGAGTGATAGAGAACTGTGACCAGAATGTGATCAGCCATTCAATCTAACATAACAAGCAAACAATCAGACACAAATCTAAGTATTATTGAAAAGAAACCAATTCTCGGGACCACAATACTGGAACTCTCCTCTCAACTCTGTCACCTTTGTATGACTTTGGGCACATGACTTAACCTCCATTGATTCCAGATGATTCACCTGAAAATCCTTGCCCATGAAGTAGCCAATTTACTGCTAACGTTAATTATGTTTCTTACAGAATAAATAACACTTCAGTGGAACACTACTTTTGAATGACAATTTGCATGATCATTTGTCCTTCCCTTCAGAGAGGACAACAAGTAGCTTCATTCTGCAATAAACCCCAACTACGTGGAGTTAACTGAATGTTCCTTTTTTCCTAGATGGTCCTTTGACTGACAGAAGATTCTGGGGAGAAGCATCCCCTCTAAGTTTGTCATTAGTAGAGAAGTGGGTTGAACTGAACTAGGCTAAAAGCCCTCCCGTAAAATGAAGGTCCACAGCAACTGAAGACTATATGTTTAAAAGTCACCTTTTTTGAGAAAATGATACACTGCAGCCTAACTCTATGTGGAATAAGCTCATAATAGGCTTCAGCCAATCTCTAAATCATATAGCTCATACTAACTGTGTTACTTTAGAGGCCAATTAGAAATGGTAAGGTCCTGCTTTCTAAAATATTAGTGTAGTGATTTCTTGGACTTTCTCATTTTTATAGTGAACACGGATATAATTACTATTTCCCCAGGCTACCGGAGTAGTTGTACAGTCAGAATGCAATTAAGTAGCAGAAGACTGTTCCTGTGTGTGTGCAGCTCTGAATCCATTCCTCTACCTATAAAGTGTGGCGTGTCTGTGTGTGTGTGTGCGTGCATCTCTGTGTGTGTGTGTGTGTGTGTCAGTGTGTCAGTGTGTTTATGGCAGGTGGGCCACAGCTGAAGGAGGAAAGAGCTTCTAGGGTATTATGTCATGATCTGCCTCGTTCCCTATGTTTTAAAGTGACATACTTTTCTTGGTCACTGTAGCAATTTTCTGTGGCTACCCATCCCAGAAACCTTCAGAAATAGAATAAATACTAGTCCTCTGCCCAGCACAGGTCCTATCCTCCTTGTATGCTTAAGAGGATTCTGTTTCTTAGAAAGACCTTCTGGACAGGCACCTAGATCTGGACTGAGTGAAGTAAAAGCTGGGATGATGTGTTAGAAATAGGGTCAGCGTGTTTCCCACTGCCCTAGTCAGAATGCTGCTGAAGGTTCATATAGTAGACTGAATGCGTTGTTAGCGTCTACCTACTACTCACACCCCACTAAAATTACATTAAAGAGATTTTTGTGGTTGTTGCTGTTTGTTTTTAGAAATAACACCCCCCCCCAAAAAAAAATAAACAAAAAAAACTGAAGAAAATGGTAGAGGAGATAAGTATAGACAAAACTTTAGAAGGTAAAACAAGTGGAATGAATACAGAAGTGGCATAAAGACTGAAAAGAGAAAAAGCCACAGGCTGTGTGTGGTGCACACTGTGCTCTACTATTCAGATCCTTCTTTCAGAATGAAGGACATACTGGTTCAACTGCCAGGAGAACTCAGGACAGACAATCCTCTACTCGCATGGCTTTGGGAATAGCCTCACCTGAGTAAAGCTGTCAGATCCAACATTATGCCCCCTCCCTCCTGCATCCAATGGCTGATAGACAGTGATGTAAGTGCCTGGACCCTCACTGGATTCTGAAGGTCTGTACCAACAAGCAGGGAACAACTGGGGTCCTCAATGAAACTACGTTGGAACTGAACTTTCTCCCTTCACGTTTACTTCCTTCCTGTCTTCAAGAGATGATCTTAAAGGTATGCCCTAATAGATTTCCTGAATGCTTTCCAGGGAAATCAATTGCGGTGTTTGGTTCTAGAAGTGACTTGAGAAAGTAATTGGTAAATATGGCAGTTAGGTGTGGATAATTTGTCATTCAGAAAAAGAGAAGATTCCATTACTGATAGAAGCTAGAACACAGAGTCCCTGGCATAAGGCAGCCAGGTAAGTGATACAAGTTTCATGAGTAGTGAACTTGGAGGGTATTCTAGTTCAAAGTACAGCATTAGCAGGTATAATGTATCTGGCAAATGACAAATATGGAATATGAGGTCTGACAATTAAGTTTGTGAACTTGCCACCATGTGCTTACTTTGGCAGCACTGTACAAACAACTTGGTAAGATTTCATAACCTTAGTATATTAGGGTTTCACAGCTGTGTTCACGTCAACATGTGTTGGTTGTCTTGCTGTATGGCGTTCATTATTGTTGCTTGTTCTTGTGTGTTGCTACAAGGATGTCAGAACTTGAATAAGAGCCAAGAACAAACATTCAATTTCTTGTTAAACTTGGCAAGAATAGAAGTGAAATCAGAGGCATGTTAGTCCAAGTGGATGGGGAAAATACCATGGAGAAAATGGCAGTGTACAAACGGATTAAACGTGTTTCTGAAGGGAGAGAAAGCGTCACTGATGAAGAGAGGTCAGGGTGGCCAGTAACGAGCAGAACTGATAAAAATGTTGCAACAGTTTGTTGAACTGTGCAGCAAAATCTGTGGCTGACTGTGAGAAATACCAGACCAAGTAAACATCAATAGAGAAACAGGAAAATCTTCAATGAAAATCTTGGCATGAGAAAGGTGTGTGTAAAGATTGACCTTTTGGAGAGGCAAGGCGATGTTTTGGGCCATGTTATCACTGGCAATGAAACATAGGTGCACCAATACGACCCTGAAACAAAGTATCAAAGTGCACAACGGAAGTCAGCCAATTCTCCACAATGAAAAATGTTTTGTCCGTTTGAATCAAGAGTCAAAAGGATGTTGCTCACTTTTTCTGATACCAGAGGGATTGTTCATTATGAATTTGTACCAACTGTACAGTAAACCAAGCTGACTCTTTAGAAGTGCTAAAAAGGCTGGGTGAAAATGTTAGATGAAAGGGATCTGACCTTTTTGCCAACAACTCATGGCTCTTACGTCACGACAATGCACCAGCTCACACAGCACTGTCTGTAAGGGAGTTTTTAGGCAGTGAACAAATAACTGTATTGGAACACCTTCCTTACTCACCTGATCTGGCCACCAAAGTGACTTTTTTCTTTACCTGAGGATAAATGAAATGTTGAAAGTAGGACATTTTGATGACATTCAGGACATCAGGGGTAATATGACAATGGCTGTGATGGCCATTCCAGAAATAGAGTTTCAAAATTTCTTTGAAGGGTGAACTAGGCGCTGGTGCTGGTGCATAGCTTCCCAAGGGGAACACTTCAAAGGTGGCCGTAGTGATATTCAGCAATGAGATATGTAGCACTTGTTCTAGGATAAGTTCACAAATTTAATTGTCAGACTTTGTATGCGCTGGGTAAACAATGAATTCAAAGAAGTTGCCTGTTTTCTCTGGTGTGGTAGAAGAAAATGCAGGTGAAGAGGGGCACACAGGTGACTTTGATTTAATTTGTTTCATTTCTTAAATTTGGTGATCATTTCATGGTTTAACTTTTATTTATTTGTATATCTTTCTGCATATTTGAAGTAGTTATAATTCTACTGATAACTATGATAATTGCTCTGATAATTAAAATCTGAACAAAAAACTAAAAGAATGAGCAAAGATTCTGTTGAGAAGCAACTACAGAGGAAAAAGATATTTTGTAGAAATTTTAAAAAGTAATATATGAGGGTGGGCTGATAAATTTTGCCTCCACTATAATATTTTTTGCTATATTAGACGTACCTAGATATAACTGGTTCTGTGCAGTCACATGGTACCTCCACTCCATTGTTTTTGACCTTTCACACACAGATGCTTATTTATATTTTTCACACAGTGCACATCAGAGAAGAAGAGTTAGACCAAACAACAGGCAACATGACCTTCCCAGCTGAGGCCTGAGTTTTGAATTTTATAGGATGAGCTGATCCCTGAGAGTGGTAATCCATGGACTGCCTTTTGTTCTTGGGGTCATAATGATGAACCCAAGTTTCAGTACCTGTAATGATCTTTAAGACGTCTTAACCTTCTAAAAACAGAATACTCTAAATAGAATGATGTCATTTGTTTCCAAAGACTATTGATATACTAGAGCGATGCTAAAATAATAAAAGTGAGTATTTCATGGCAAACTTTGGGGTAAGGTTAGGATTGTAATCCACAAGTTATCTCAGGGTATACATTGCAGGTGCAAAAGCCGCCAGTGAGTATTTTTGGGGCAAACAAGAAATAGGCTAAGTAATCACATCAATCCTATTGAGATATTTAAAATGTTGATAGTTTTTTATATGGATGGTTACATTATTTCTGTATTTAAAATACTAAATTAAACATTATTTATCTTGATTATTAAGGTTTTGGTACCCTTCTTTTAAATTATATGCCTCACCCTACCTCAGATTCATTATAGTCCATCTATTTCTAATGATTTACATATTTCTATCCTCTCTCTCCTGAATTCCAGATTCTTATATTTAATTATTTGAAAATAAGTTAGGACCAGATTCAGTAAGAAATATATAATTTTAAAAGGTTAAAAATCTAGGGGAAGCCGGGATGGCTCAGTGGGTTAAGCGCTCACTTTGCAGCACGGGGGACCAAGAATCGAACCCAGGCCTTGGCCTGTGCGGACCCATGTGCTGAACTGGGAAGTTCCCCCAGCTCAGTTCTCTCTCTGTCTCTGTATCTCTCTCTCTCTCTCTCTCTTGCTCTCTGTCAAAAAATAAAAGGTTAAAAATCCTCTGGTTATGAAAGAAAAATGGACTTTTGTAATTCTTTTTTATTCTAATTTTAATAACAGTGATAATGTTCTGATTGTGAATACCTCCTTCCCTCATGTCAACCGTGGGAGTAATTTCACATTGCATTCCTACATAAAATAGACTTGGTTAAAAGGAAATGGGGCTCACCAATGTTATCAGACTCAATCCCTGCAGGCCACATCTCTGACTTGCGCTATTTTTCTTGCAAGGCTATCATTTACTTGCAAGGCAGAGGTTGGAGGATACTGGATCCCTAACTGAGCCTGCCAAACAGTCCCCTACCATGTGATAACATCCCCCTGTGTACTATGAGTGTCGTGGGGAGACTAAGATAAATCAATCGTTCTTTTATTTGAGGGTATGTTTCTTAGACAAAATGTGCAGCACAAGTAAGCAGGTATAGATTTTGTTTCGACAATAAGAGGAGTCTTAAACCAATTTTACTTAGTAATTAATTGTTTGAAGATTTTTTTTTGTCTTTCCAAATATATTTTCTCTCAAAGTGTCTGCCATACAATGCAAACATCTTTGTCTTCTCTTTGATTATTAATTCATTCATTTATGTTCTCAACATTTTGTGCTCCCACCCCTCAAAAATCAACCGATGGTTTCTATTTTATATTCTCTCTGTCTCTTTTTCTTCCATTTATATCCATGGATCATTTTTCTCCTCCCATCTGAGCTGATATCATAATACAAAGATGATTGGTTAGCAAAATTTAAAGAAGTCAACTGTGTCAAGCACAGGCTATGCATTTATTTAATGTATGTAAAAGATACAACACAATAGCGACAGCAGAAGTGAACAGCATAAAGTCATAGAAAATGCATCACTACCAACTAGACAGATGAGCTATCAGCTACTCAAAGCTCCCACCAAAGCACCTAGTTCTCCACCATCTAATAGCATTAGAAATTCCCTAAGGTCCTTTGTAAAATTACTAAATTATTTCCCATGTTCAGAATCCAACAAAATAGTGGGTAATCTCTTTCAGTTTATTATGTCAGCATCTCTATATCATTCACGAAAACCTATGCCTGTAAGTAGACAAAAGGTAGCTTAGATTTTTGCAAACTTACTACCATTTGTTCAAGAAAAGTTTTAACAAAAATGACTAGAATATTTTAAATATAAACATGATTGTCAGTATCCTGATCACATTTAAAAGGGTGTCCTGTCCTGATGATGTTATAATCTATTGATTAATGATTATTCACATTTTAACTATTGATAATATTATAACATTGATATAGCTCTTAAATTCCTAACTGTAGCCTCCATTAGCAGGTTTTGGTTTTACAATAGTTGGTAAGAGAGATGTTACAGGCCAAACATAATATGTATTCCCATAAAACTTTCAAGCAAAGTTGACTTAACTTGGCATAAAGCATGTTCAAATATTCCAACTTTGTAATTTTATCAATTCTTCCATTTCTGTGTTCTTGGAATCTAATTGTAGACTGAGTCAGGACATCACCAACGGATTTTGGTACCATCGTTCACAGAATTCCCATATCAAGAAGTTCTGGGAACTTCTCTTTCATATTCCCAGACCGTTTTAACCACTCTTGTGTAAAAGGATTTAGGGTTCCCACTGAGGAGTCAAGCAGAGGGGCCATGGCCCTTCTTTCAATCTTTAATTTAAGTGACCTAACTGCAGCCCCAAGCAATTGGTAGTCAGGTTTCCCCTTGTAATCTCTGCCTCCCAGATTTTAAAATTTCTCCAAAGTAGGGTAAATAGACCAGATTTCTTTGGAACCCTTAATGTTGGGGGTCAACAAGGGGTTGTTTTTGCCCATCCAGTCTTTGGTAGTGCTTTATCAAACCCTTTGTTTTAATCCCATCAATGTTTATTTTGTTTATCTCAATTTTTAAGAGAATTCTTAAGCACATTATATTTCTTTGCCCACTTTTTAAAATTGGCTCTTTCCATAGGCACTAATAAAATAACTGTTAGGATAAGAGATTCCTAAAATTTTTCCAATGTAGAAGTTTTTTCAAATCAAATGACCCATCTCAGGCCACTGACAGTAAGATTTATTAATCTCAATAGCAACACAAACCAATTAGCCTTTTTATGGCTTAACTATGGACTCAAGAGGCGTCCACAAGGAAGAGTACAAGAAAATGCAACCCTCACACAATAAAGCTCACTCCCAGAGTTAGAATCAGTTGTTCTAAAACACAGGGAATCATGTGTTTCCCCCTTTTGAGCAGATTAGGGAAATTTCCAAAAGTTCACCCTTTTTTGTTTGATTCCCTAAGCTTAGATCCAAAGCTCACTCACCTATCTGCCAGATGCAAATGCATACTCTGACTGGTGGGAAATAAGAACTATGAGGGGCCATGTTTTTAGGGTCTTTGGGAGAAAAATTATTAAAACCCATGAGCTTTCATACCAAATAACCAAGAGTCACTAAGTCCAAGGAACTAGTCCCACAAATATTCTCTCCTGCCAACCTCAACGTAGAAAAGGAAAAAACCAGAACTCTGCCAGTAAGGTCTGGCAGGCTAACTTGGCAAGAAGTCCTTCCTCCCTTTGCCGGCTCCTGTTAGAAGTCCCAGGATCTTTGTACTGCGGCAGCTTCGCAGTGAGCGGTGCCATGCCAGTGAGGTATCTTGCTGACTACACCAACTGTGGAGGAGGAAGAATTTTTCCTCTACTCTGTAGGTTCTTTTGACAGCCCTAATAATTAAATCAACATGAGACAGATTAACGAGGGAAATAACCAAATTACGTACCTGTACATACTTGAGTGCATGAGAGATTCTACATACATGAGAGGTTCAGAGACAGAAATGTATAAGGAGATACACATGACATCCTGCACTAAGAAATAAGGTAAGGCACCTGAGGATTCCCAGGGGAGGAGGGTGACTCACTTAGATGTTTGTCCTACCATACAGCTAGGTCATATATAATAGAAAGAGCTATTTCCAGAAATAACCATTATTATGGCCAAGGCCCTTGATTTACAATTTTTAAGGGAGAGGTAAAAGTTTCTCTTGAGCCTGTACTATCTCCATTGCCTTTAGCACAAAATAATTCACATACCAAAGTAGCACATCTTAAGGAGGCCTGTCCAGTACCTATTCTACCACAATCACTCTACCCCCTTTCTTTCACAGTGAACATTCTTCAAAGACTTATTTGGGGACTATATTAAGAGGAACCAGCAGATATCGTTCCTTATGCCCCGGAGTCCATCATGACTTTATTTAGATAACAGGCCTGCACAGACTGAGAATCAAAGCATCGCGGGCACTTGTCTCCTTTACATGTTGCTTCTGTACTCCACTGCCTCACTATGGTTAATAAACACGCCCTCTGTATATGTTTGTTTTATTATTCCATCACAACATTTAAAAAGAATAAATAATGACTTTTCTGCTATGTTTAAAATGCATTAGTGGCTTACATAATTAGGCTATTACTCCCACAGATTTTCTGAAAAACAAAGAGTGTAATGGTAATCTACTGAAAATGTTCTTTCCTCTCTGATTGAAACTAAATACATGCACATGACAGAGTTGCTTTTACTCCCTGCAAAGATGCTAATGAACATTTCTGGACTCAAGAAAGAATGCAGTCTTCAGCCAAACATATGTTTAAACATTACAGAAACATAAAAGAAAACAACAATATTTGGCATACACAAACCAAAGCTTTTCGATACACTTATAAAAGAATGTTTTCAAATTTAACAACTTGCATAAAGTCTTAGAAATCAAAGGTTGATTTTGTTTTAGTATTGTCTAAGAAAGTCATAACACAGGGATATCCAATTTCAGGCTAGCTTATTAAAAATTATGCTAGTGGGTTTTCCGAGGAATTTATATCCAAGGAGGATCAATAGAAATGCAAGCACAAATATGTACTTAGCTGGACTGATGTCCGGGACTACAATTTTAATGTGTACTTTGAACCAGAATCTTAGCTGGGGACTGTTTCCACTGAAACCCACATATAGGGGATGTCAGGATGGCTCAGTGGGTTGAGTGCTTGTCTTGCAGCCCTGGGGTTCGAGGATCAAATCCTGGCCCCCGCCCATGCAAACCCATATGCTGAGCAGGAGTGTGCCTCCAGTTTGGTTCTTGCTGGGGCGAGCTTCCCATATGAGAGGCCCCCAGTTCAGCTGCCGCCCTGGGTGTGCTTCCCATGTAGGAGGCCTCCAGCTCACTGGGGTGGGCTGCCCAAGCAGGAGGCCCCCCGGCCCAGTTCCTGCCCAGTGCAGACCTGTGCCCACCTCTGGAGTGAAACTATATTGAAAGCTAATGACATACAAGCTGTGGAGACTGCTCTGGGTCCTCCTCCTTCTCTGTCTGTCTGTCTTTATCAAAAACAATAAAAATAAATCTTAAAAAAAACCCACATATGATTCTTGGGACATTATTAACAGCCTCTGGTTGGCCACATGTAATAAGAAAGTCAAGGTAGGAGAAAAGGGAAGACATGTTGGCCAATCTATCACAAAACCAGGCCACTTTAGCTGAATGCTAATTAGATGTGATAAATAAAGTACTATAATAATTCTTCTTTACTGAACTCTCATTGCACTGGGTCCCTAAACACTAGAATGTGCAATACAGGCAATATTGTGAAATTCTGTGCCAAAGATGAGAATTTGTTCTGAATGAGAGGAAAGAAAGGACAATAAAGTAGGTGGCACCAGTAACAGGCAGAAACATTACCTCCCTGTAGAAAAACTGCATAAAGCAAAATTGTCCAGGAAAGCAAATACTCTCACCTTCCCTTGTCCTACATCTTCCACTCATTAGCCTTTAGGTTCAGTCTGTTACCAAAGCAAAGATTGCTTGGTTTAATTAGCTGAAGTTTTATCAATGTATATACGCCTGTATTGACAATGCCACCTTTTTCCTTAACCGCCCCCCCCAAATAAATACCCATAATCAAGAAATTTCTGACTTGTGTTTAGAGATTTATTTCATCCCTGTCTCTCCCTTCCACTGATAATCAACCAACTTGTTTCCCTCCTCCACTAGCCAGCCAATGGTGAGTTGGATATAAGGTTCAGGAGAGAATAATGAGTAGGGAAGGGAGGTGTGGCCAAGGTGGCTCTGGGGTAGGCATAGGTAGGGAATAACTCAATGAATAAAAGTTCAGGAAGTTTTGTTCACAAGAGTAACTCCTGATGGGAAGGGCTCATTGAAAAGTTGAGAGAAGACAAAAGCTGGAGGAGAAGAAGGGCAGATTTGTTTAAAAAGTTGTTTTGCCTCTAATTGCTTTCTTAGGTTTATAAATGCAGATTTCAGGAGCAGCTGGTTTACCACCCTTGATTTGCATCAATTAAACCTCATAACAAAGGAGTGGACATGAATGTCCCAAGTAGCTGTTTTATGGAGTGCTGAAATTATATGAGTAGCTGAACAAAATAAAGTGAAATATAATCCAAATAAAAAGCATATTTTAGAAAGCTGAAGAGCAACAAAGAAACCAACACAGTAGTCAGAAAACCAGGAACCCTAAACCAGGCCTGTCCAACCTGTGGTCCAGGATGGTTTGGAATAAAGCCCAAGCCCAACACAAATTCTTAAAGTATTATGAGGGTTTTTTTGGTAACTTTTTCTTTTAGCTCATCAGCTATCATTAGTGTTAGTGTATTTTATGTGTGGTCCAAGACAATTCTACTTTTTCCAGCATGGCCCAGGGAAGCTAAAAAGTTGGATACCACCACACTAAACAAAACTTCTGAAAAATTACAAACAAAAGGAAATCAGAATTTCAACTGACATTAATGCTGTAAACAAGACATCTAGCTTCAGATTAAAGAGCTGTCCCCAACGGTAGATGGTTCCCAATGAAGTAAAAAGAAAAACCACTCATTTTCTCTAATTTCTCCTGTATGAATGACATCATAGTAGATTTAGAAATCAAATATAATAATAGATATATAACATATTTCATATTTAAAGTAGCAGGTCAAACAATTCTAACAAGTGAAACAAAAATTTTAGAATAAATTTCACTAGGAAAAATAGTATCTTTAAAAATATTAATATTTCTTTAAATCTAGACTTGGTTTTAAATCCAACTTAACACTAGCATGTAGCCATATTTAGAACTTCTTTAAATCATGGACTATTTGATGAGACACCATATTTAGCTCTGCCTATTCCGTAGGAAAGCTTACACAACAAAGACTATCTTAACCAGTTTAATATAACATCCACTTGAAAAAAAATCTCATTAGAAAACATATTACTTAAATTCATTTATCCTAAATAATTGGAATGATACGTTGTACAAGAATAAAGATTTAAAAGCTATTTTTAAGCAAGTGTGTTAGACATATTAATTTTTCTATAGTAACAAGGTAAATAAAACCAAATGAAGTCTCTATGAAATTTACCACTACTAACTTTAAATCACCCTCTTTTAATATACAGCAAAATAAAATATAATTCTAAACAGCTTTTTACATTATTTGAATATTCATCTATTTATTCCAACCTGGTATAAATCTTAAAGAAGATAATATACTCTCACAGAGTGATTACTGCATTCTGGGCAATGTTCGCATAAATTTAATCTAAACAGCTATCCCTATGAATTGGGAATATTTGCTTTCCTCTTTCACAGACAAAGAAGCTGAGGCTTGAACAATTAAAGGATTTTTCTAAAAGGGCTTGGTTAGGACAGAAACACAGGCTGGCATGCTGTAGAGACTGATCTCATAATCATCACATTATATAAGTGGCCTCGCCAATGACACTGAATGAAGAATAAAGATCAGGTGAATTGTAGGGGATCGACCATCCTTTCTAGAGACATGAGATGCTTCTCTTATTACTGAGTTTGGTACTGGAGCTAAAATATTTAATAATCACCTTTATTTTGTACATTCTTTGTACCCAAAGAACTACTTCTAAGTTGTTTAATAATCTAGAACCTATACACTCTCCAGAAATGCCTCTCTCTCTGATCTGTCTCTCTCTCTCTCAACATCACCAATGGACTCCAGTATTTCTAGTGAATAACAAACATTTCAGGGCATGTGTAGCGCATGCGCTGATATTTACAATGAAATGGTGACATATAAAGAACCTCAGATAGAATAGTGGGCAGGACATTTAATAGAATGACATAGAGAGTTCGGAATTATTGTCTCTGCCCATTGAAAAGCTGTTTTTAGTTGAGACTCCAGTAAGAAAGCCATTCTCCCCATCAAAACGAGTAAAAAACTATTCCCATATTATAACATGAAGAACACAGTCTTTCAAAAATGAACAATTTTCTTGGGGAGCAGGGGAAGACACTGGTTCAAGATATAGCAGAAAGAGAGAGAAATCAAGTGAGCTCTAAAATTAAACAAGAAAATGAAAACAAAACTTTCCTCTGGGGTAATTAGATACATGTAGCACAGTCAATACATTGCCAAAGAATGTATACGAGGGAGTCACAGAAGAGAACACACAAATGGCCTATAGGGAAATAAAAGTTGCTTAATCTCAGCAGTAATCAAGAGAAAGACTAATTAAAACACAGATCAAGTTAGATCAAGAATACCACTTTGATTGTTTAGCCTCCTCTTCTCTTGCCCAATTAGCTTTCTTTCCTCAAGGAATAATTATCTTGTTTATTCATTGGACTTTCTTGCTGTGTCATTTCTCTCCTTCAAAAGTCTGATAGTCTTTGAGTATCAGTCATGCTTATGAATGAAGTCTTCGGTTGCTGTTTATAGGTGCCCTGGGCTAGTTTTGCTTCTGTTATGTAAGCCTGCTTCCATTTCTCCGGTAGCCCTCTGGAACTGGAAGACTGGTGGTGAACTCTGTCTGTGAGAAAACAGGATGGTTCAACTGTAAAGGACATGGCCATTCCTGGTAGTGGGGTCCTTGGGAAAGGACTCTGAGATGGAAAGGCACATGCAGACAGCTCACTGGGGAAGCTCCCAGGAGATATGGCAGAAAGGAAGTGAGCAGGGCGGCTCTGAGCAGAGATAGAAGCTGATTCACAATAGAACAGTGGCAAATGGGACATCCTCTGACCCTATGGGGGCTACAGAGCTGGATAACCCTTAAGAGGTGTCCTAAATTGAGACAAAAGGAGAGGACCTTGTGTATCCGGACAGTCAATCATTAGCCACTGACTGCCCCTAGGTTGGGATGCTGCCATCATGAAGGCAATTCCCTTGGGAAATCTCTAGTGAAGGTGCAACAGGGAGCCAGTAATCTCAGGTATTTTCAGCATGTGGGGGATGAATGTGTCAGCGCTGAAGAGCAGATACGACTATGACACTACAGTATCCTCTCAGTCCACCACTTATGTCTCTCAATTATACTGCTTTTTATAGCAGGTTTCTTATATTAGAGAACACCTTCTTCAGAATACTGATGAGCCTTGTATCCAGGGTGTTGGTTCCCATGTGTAATCTGAAACCAGCCCCCATACACAGAGGCCAAGAAGACACAGAGGAAAGAGACAGACCAGCCCAGAATGGTAGGTGGCAGTATTCCAAGCAAGGGGGCTTACTTAGGAGGCTTGTCTTGGGCAGCTGCAAGATGAGTAAACCTTTGCGCCTGCCTGCCTGAATTTTAAGTTTATAGAGACCTTAACTGGGCTCAGTCATGTAGACCATCCAGATGGTCTTAATAGCCCTTAGTATCTCAAGGTTGTGTCCTTGGGCAGCTCTAGGGCAGGGAAGGCAAGCAGAGAATCCATTCCAAGGACAAGGGACACGGTAACTGTATGGCTCACCTCATTATCTCTCCTCTCTCAGTGGTCCTGCACTACCTGGTGTCCTATGTCTAAAAAACTGGCCAATTTTTTTTCTATGTCAGATCACAAGGTAACTCTGGCTGCTGTTAAACCATCTTGGTCAGAAGAAGAAATCTATAATCAACAAGACAAGGAATAATAAGTGCTGGAGAGACGGTGGACAAAAAGGGGCCCTCATACACCGCTGGTGGGAATGTAAATTGGTGCAACCACTGTGGAAGGCAGTGTGGACATTCCTCAGAAAACAAGGAATAGAATTGCCATATGACCCAGCAATCCCTCTCCTAGGCATCTAGCCAAAACCCTGAAAACCTTAATCCACAAAGATATATGTACCCCAATGTTCATCGTAGCACTTCACAGTGGCCAAGTCGTGGAATCAACCAAAGTGTCCTCTGATAGATGACTGGATAAAGAAGTTGTGGTACATTTATACAATGGAATACTAGTCAGCAATAAGAAGAGATGAAATACAGCAATTTGTGACAACATGGATGGACCTTAAAAACATCTTATTAAGTGAAATAAGTCAGAATGAAAGAATCAAGAAACATATGACCTCACTTATATGTGGAATATAAAACTGAAAGGAACAAAGAAACAAAGACTCATGGACACAGTCAATAGTTTAGTGGTTACCTGAGGGTAAGCGGGGAGGTGGGTGGGAGAGATGGGTGGGTGGGGGGAAGAGGGAGGAGAAATCAAACACATGGTGATGGGAAGTGAGCTGGTTCTAAGTGGTGAGCACATAATGTGATGTATAGACAATGTAATGTAGAATTGCACACCTGGAAACAATGTGATTGATATAAATTAATGTCACCCCAATAAATTTAACAAAAAAAAAGAAAGAAAGAAAGAAAGAAAGAAAGAAAAGAAAAGAAAAGAAAAGAAAAGAAAGAAAGAAATCTATAGGTTTTTATCACATATTAATGGAAACCTTGCCCATGAAAGTCAGGTGGTTGAATTTCTTTAGTGTGATGGGTCTCAAAATAGAGGGAACAAAAGAAAAATCACTTGAGAACCTTGTTTAAAATACATTCTCATCCTGCCCCAGAATTTCTATTAAGTCTGTCTGGAATGCAATCGGTTATCTGAATTCTTAGGAAGTCCATCATGCAACCGCCACAGGTGGTTAACAGACCATGATTTCAGAAACGAATTTGGAACTATTCCAGTTCAACTCCGGGAAAATGGACTCAGCTGCATACATGAGGTAGGGAGGGCAGGAAATTTAGCAATATTTCTGTGGGTAATCCTTTGATTATTACCATGATTATTTCCCCAATTTCCACCCCAACCCTGAGCACCTGTCTTTGGTTTCGAGCCTCTGCATAGCCTCGTAGGATGAAAAAGGGCTATAAGGTGCCATGTGGCTGTTCTCTGCTTGCTCCATGCTGCGGCCTCGGCCTTATGTTGTCATTATGATCCCATCTGCTCCTTGCCTTTCAGAAATTTTTCAAAAGCTCTGGGTTGCTAATGACCTTTGTCACATTTTCAGATTGTCAGGAATCTACTTCTTTATAAATATTTTGTTTTCATTTCAATTGAATTTGGGGGAGAGACTCAATTCTCTATCTTCAACTGCAAGGCACATGGTGTTTTTAACTAGCATTAGAAATAATATTTTAAGTAAATGGTCTCCTTATTTGAATGAGAAATTTCTACATGTTTCTACCAAAGCAATAATACTAGTATGATCTTAATAATAGTATTTGCATTTTCTATCATGATGAATCTATTTTTTAATGTTTTATATTTACCACATAATTTCATCCTTAGAGCACCCCTTTTACAAGGATAAATATACTTGTATTTGGTCTGTTTTACTAAAGTATGTTAAATGACTTACTGAAAGTTATATACAGGCAGGAATCATATTCAGTTTTGTGACTTTTAGATCACTGACATTTGCTTCTGTGTTTTTGTTGGTGGTGCTGGTTTTTTGAATCGTATTAATTATAGAAACATTTACTGATGCTGGGATCCATAATTGCTGCAAAATTTTGAGGGTGAGTAAAATAAATAATTCTTTTTTTCCTTATTTTTTAAATTTATTTTATTATTTTTTTATTGTTAAATTTATTGGGGTGACATCGATTGGTAACAATTAGATAGTTTCTAGATGTACAAGTCCACACCACATCACCTGTGCATCGAATTATGTGCCCACCACCCAGAATCAGGTCCCCCTCCATCACCATATATCCGGTGTCCACTCTCACTCCCCCCTCAACTCTCATTCTCCCCTCCTCCCCCCTCCCCAGGTAACCACCAAACTATTGAGTGTGTCCATAATGCTGGTGCCCTCTCCCACCT
>PVKE010014624.1:0-34608 GCA_004027555.1 Craseonycteris thonglongyai | reverse complement strand
ATCCATCATCCATCCATCCACCCACCCATCCATCCACCCACCCATCCATCCACTCACCCACCCACCCATCCACCCACCCATCCACCCATCCATCCACCCACTCAGTGGGTCCATCAGCTGGTCAGCAAGCCTTCTGGGGATCCAGAGAAAATGAGGCAGAGTCCCTGCCCCCTAGCAGCTCTTGTTTTCAGCAAGGAGACAAATAAGCAGAGCTGATTACAGCGGCGGGCGTGCTAACGGCACATGGAGCTGCCCACGCCCAGCGTAGCCCCGGGGGGTTCCCAGGAAACAGGGACTTGGCAGCATGTCCCCTGCCCAAACACAGGAGGGTGGGGACCCTGGACGGCCTCAGACCAGGACTCCCTGAGGACACGCAGTCGTTGTGTCTCTTCCGTCGGCCCGGGAATGCCATGGTGAGCCGCCTTCAGGACGTTCGCCAAGCCTGGAAGCGTTGCCTGAGAACTGGGACCGTAGTGGGCATGGTGGGTGCAGAAACCCTTTGTAAAGTGGGAAGCGCTGGATGAAGTCGGGAGCAGAAAACATCCCTAGACTGTGCTCCTCCATCAGACGGGACTTCACTGAGTCAGGGGAGAAACCTCGCCCATCCAACTGGAGGTTCCTGTTTTACCCTCTAGCCCAGACGGTTCTGCAACGAGGGCGTGCGCAACGAGCCCTCCTGCCCCACTGCCACGGGTGCTGACGGATTATCACCCTCAGCACTAAGCCTTCGCTGACTCAGCCGAGCCCTTTCTGCCTCTTATCAAGACGACCCAGCTGGACCCTGACACTTGAGAAAATACAGTTTGGCCATCTATTAAACCTCTTACTCCGTAGGTCACATGGTGTACGAGGTAACTGACTTAAACTCATACTAAAGTGTGAATGACTATCACACGCCCCTGTAACCTTGGAGTTAGGAGGAAAGTCGGCGGCCTGGGTTCATGCACATGTAAAAGACTCACCTGAAGGAAGGACTATCCAGTGGTGACCCCGGAGGTCCCCCTGAGTGGAGGAACACGTGTGTCCTCCACTTCCATCCGGGCATCCCCACAGCACAGCCCCCAGGAGATGGCCCGCCTCCCTAGCCTCCAAATGGCCGCATCTGTGCTGGTTACAGAAGTCGTGTGTCACGCCTGCTGCCCACGCGGTGCGTTCACTCCTGTACTCTCAGCCCTCACAAGGGCCTGCACACTGAGGACGATTACACTCCCTTTACACACAGAAACACGGCTCAGACAAACCTCTCTGGGGCCCGAGGTCTCGTCCACTAGACCAGTGCTTTTCAGTCGGCACGTTGTTCCCCATTAATGGGGTGTGAAATCGATGTAGGGGACCACAAACAGCATTTTTTTAGGAGAAGAAGGTAGAAAAGAGGGAACACTGGTGCCTGTAGTAAGGGGAGCCTTGTTTCATAAAACATTTGTGTCCAGTTTGTGTGTGTTGTAGGCAAAGTGGTGACGGAAATGTTTCTTACTGTGAGTTATGAACAAAATGTTGGAAGCCAGTGTCCTACCCTGTTGTCTACGTGATGCCATTAGGAAGTGGCTTCTTTTCTCCCTGGGAAGGGACAGGGTGATGATGTGCTTTGGGTGCCCGTAAGTGAGGGCTCAGGAGGGCATGGGGTGAGATCCCCCCACGTCGTAACTCCTCCAGGAGGCTTACCATGACAGAGGGTCCGAGCAGCGACCATGAGCATCGAGCAGACGGCCCTCTCCTAAGAGCCCTCCCACCCACCGGCCCGGGCTGCTTTCACAGAACGTCCGCCCCAGCCAGGTCTTGAGAAAACCCACAGGAGCCAGTTTAACGGGAAGGGGGCCTATGCTGCAGCAGGAGGGATGCAGCTTAGACACCAGGAAGGCTGAAGAGAGAGTGCTGGGGACTGAAGGGAGCCAAGCCAGAGCCATGGCAGAGCCCCCATCCCAGGGGGCCTTTGAAAGCACAGACGGGTCTTCCGTCTAGAACAGTTCAGAAGGTGTCTCCCTCAGACAGACGGTGGGGTGGTCCCTGGGCCTCAAACAGACCTCTGGATGGGGTGAATCTCTGGCACCATGGTCTGGGCAGCCGGCTGTGGTATATGGCATGGAGGTGGCATGGGAGGGAAGGGGCAACAGGCAAGGGACAGACGGCCACCGTGACACAGAGAAGGGATCTTTGGGGGCAAAGGCTCCTTATCATTGGGGCCCGCGCCCCTCCCGCCTCCGGCAGCAGCGGGCATTGCTAGGAAGGGCCCTGGAGGGGGACCTTGGAGGCCCAGCTTGGCCAACAGAAAGCAAACGACACCTCTGAGCCTCAGTCTCCTCACCTGTAAAATGGAGCGCAGGCCGCCCTCGTCTTTATAGCACTTCGCAGATGTTGCGTGCTTTGCAAATTGAAGGCAAGACCCTCCCTGGCAAAAAAGATTTCCACTCGCTTTCTTGCGATCGTCGCTCAGTCGTGGCGGTCGTCAACCAGCCCCGCAGCCTCTCCGAGGGCTGCCTGTAATGGCCAAGCTCAGCCCTCGCCATTAGCAACACCAGGGGCATCATCGATGTGCTTGTAGCCGCACGGAGAAGTAAAAAGTAACAGGTGAAATGAATTTTCACAACCATGTTACTTAACCCAACACATTCAGAATGCTAGCAGTTGAACATGTAGTCCATATTAAAAAGCGTGAATGAGAGCTGATGCTCTCGGTCTGCACTGAGTCTTTGAAATGCAGTGTTCTCCACACGAGCGTGTCAGTTTAGACGAGGTACATACCCCGGCTCACCAGCCACCTGGCTGCCACGTTACAGCACGGACAGCAGTCATCGCTAGGGTCTCCTCTGGAGCTACGTGCCCGGAAAGGCCAGCTTAGATTCCTGACACGGAACAGCCGGAATCACCGTCTGGAGGGCGGGCCCCTGTAGCGAGGGCTTCCCCTGCTAGGAGCGTTCTGGGAACCCACCTGCAGCCGTCTGCCAGCCGGCGGGTTGTGAGAGGCTGCGCTCGGCTTTAGTCTAAGGTGACCAGATGTTAACATTGGTAAAGCGGGACACCATTGACCGGGGGGAGGGGGTTCTTGATGAAAAATTGGGTCGATCTCCCGCCGTTCCCTAGCTTGTCGTGCCTTCTTTCCAAAAATCGGGACTTTTTTAAAATGCCACGGGACGCAGGACAAATTGTTAAAAATTGGGACTGTCCCGCCAAAAGCGGGACGTCTGGTCACCTTATTTTAGTACATTTTGTTCACAGACTCTTTCCACGCGTTTGCCCAATTTATGATGGTGAGTGACACAAATAACGTGCGACATGACGATGCACCTGCTCGCACCGCGCTGAGTGTTCAGCAGATTTTGATTAAAAAAGGCGTGATGCCCGTGCCCCGCCCTCCCTATTCACCTGATCTTGTCCGGAGCGACTTTTGTTTGCTTATTTCCCTGGATGGAAAATGTCCTCACAGGAAAACATTTTGCTGATGTGGAAGAGCTGAGACAAAAACAGCAGAAGCACAAAAAGGCATCAAAATCGATGAGTTCAAAAACCGTTTGGAGCCGTGGACAAAGCATCTCGGTAGGTGTATTGCATCCAAAGCAGAGCGCTTTGAAGATGACTGAAGTTTAAACATGTAAGAATAAAGACACAGTTTTTTTTACAAATAAATTTGGGGTTTGTTTGTTTTTTGGAGTTTTTTGGGTTAGTTTCTCATGCATTTGCCTTCTGTTGAACCCCAGGACCCTGGCTGGTCCCAGTGCAGAAAACCATTCAGGTGACACATTTAGGGAGTTACTGCAAGTGGCAGTAGGATGGGTCACTTATTCCGGAATCACACAGACCCGGCTTGCTCAGCTGTGCGCTCTAGACAAGACAATCTTCCTCTCTGAGCCTCGGCTGTGCTATCTGTAAAAAGGGAGTGATAACAATAGCTAACATTACATAGCACTTACCGTGGGCCGGGTGGTGTTGTTCTAAGCCCTTTATGTGCATTAACTTCTGGTTCAAGCGTCTATCATGTGGCATTCTCCTTTTATAAGCGAGTGAGGCACAGAGAGGTTAACTAATTCGCCCATGTCACACAGGTGGTACGTTGGCTAGGATTCCAACGTGGGCCACTGGCCTCCAGAGTCCCTGTGCTAAACCAGGCACACAGTAGGCAGGTCGTGAATTGTTGCTGCTGCCCTCAACCGGGCAGGGAGGGCGTGGGAAGGGCCCTGGGTGACCGCCAGCACCGGGGGCCCAGCTGGGTCATGACCGGCGAGGAAGCAGCCCCTCCTGAGCTTGCCTGGCGCTGCCCCCAGCCGGAGGCCCAGCGGGGAATCCCACCGAGAAGGCGTCTTCCTCATGGCTCAGCTGCGGAGGCCGCTGGAGGTGGATGATTCAGGGTCTGAGGTGCCCGGGGCTCCTGGCTCTGGGGACAGTGGGTGGGCTGAGGGGAGTGGCCTCGGTGAGAAAGGCAACACCACCAGGTCTGGGGGCTGGGCTGGGGGCAAATACAAAACGCCTTTTTATAAATCTGTGGAACTCTAGTACATACAACAGATCTGAGTAGAACGCTGTGGTTGCAACAGGGAGAGGAGCCAGGACCCTCACCCTCTGGTCCCTTCCCCTCCTGAGGGAGCCCCAGGACCCCCGCACTGTCCCCTCCATTCTGGCAGCCCGGCCACCTGAATCAGCAGGAGCCCAGCACAGGTCCTGGCAGATGACCAGGTTGGGCCAACCGCCCGGGAAGCCTGGCCGACAGCTGCGACGGCAGCCCCAGGGTCTTGGTGTCCAAAGGGCGGCCGGGGAATCTGTGAGCCCCACTCCCACCATCGCCCCAGGCCCTTTCAGAAAGCCCCTGCCCCTGATATGACCTCACACTGAGGAGGAAACGGTGGGTGTGGGGGTGGCCCGATCAGAGCCTTCCGTCTGTAGGTGCTTTGACCAGGAGCCAGGCGGGGGAGAGAGGAGACAGCCTTTGACTCCAGAGGACAATGCCCTCCCAGGGTCCCTGAAGGATGGCCCTCACCCCCTTAGCCACTTTCTGGTCCCCAGGAGCCGGCCAGGCCAAGGCTGAGTTGTTTCAAAATAATGACAGAAGAGCGATATCAACACCCACCCCAGCCCGGCACAGCGTATATAAAGCATTTTCCTGCCTTTGATCTTATTTGATTTTCACAATAGCCACGAGAGGCAGCGACAAGGGTTATAGCTCCACTGGGTGCACTGACGTTGACTGAGCCCCTCCCCTGTGCCGAGGACCTTGCATACATTAACTCACATCACCCGCACAACAGTGACCGCAGGGGACACGGTTATCCCTGTCCTCAGAGAAGACACCGGGGCCCAGACAGGGGAGCCCAAGCCACTCAGCTAGAAGAGGCAGAGCCCGGACTTGAACCCAGGTCTGCAACTCCAAACCACGAGAGGAGGAGCTGCCAGCGCTAGAAGTGCTCATTTCACAGAAGAATAGAGGGTAGGGTCACCCCCCTCAAAGCCTTGAAGGACAAGACGGGAGAGGTCTGCGTAGGACTCCTGAGGACAGAACGATGCCCTCCCACAGGATGCTTCGGGGAAGCAGATTTCGGTGCAACCCGAGAAAGACCCTGAGTTGTGACGCTTGGGGCTGAGGGACAAAGGAAAGGGAGGCCTGGTGGGGGGAGAGCGTCTGGTCACCGGGAGTGGGCAGCAGAGGCTGGATGGTCACTTGCCCGGTACGACGGGGGTTCCCAGCTGCTGGGGGCTGGGCACACACGCCCTCGGTGCTGGGATTTCCAAGTTCCTTTATTTCACAAACACGCCCCGGCTCCAGTCCCAGCCCCCTGGCCTCTCTCCACATGGCAGACCGGCTGCACTTGCCCTCAGGCCACGTTGCCCCCTGCCTAAGCCCACTGGTGGTGCCCCATCTGTGCCCGTCACTAGTGCCGGGCAACAAACTACCCAAAACCTAGTGACCCAAAGCGACCACCTTACTACGCTCAGCGCCTGGGGGTCAAGAACAGGCAGGGCACGTCGGGCATGGCTGGACTCTGCTTGTCACGTTCAGAGCCTTAGCTCCGGTGACGTGGGGCTGGGGTCACCCCGGGGAGCCTCCCCTCCCACGTCTGGCTGTCTGGGGGGTCTTGGCGGGGCTGTTGGCTGAACACCTGCCGGGGTGGCCGAGTGGGGGCTCCCTCACGTGGCTGCCAGGTTCAAAGAGTGACTATCCCAAGAAAGCAAGATAGATAGAAGGCGTGTTTAGGGCCTCGCCTTGGAGGTCACAGCGTCCACCATAGTTAGGTGACCAGATTTTAACATTGGTAAAGCGGGACACCATTGACCCGGGGGGGAGGGGGTTCTTGATGAAAAATTGGGTCTATCTCCCGCCGTTCCCTAGCTTGTCGTGCCTTCTTTCCAAAAATCGGGACTTTTTTAAAACGCCGCGGGACGCGGGACAAATTGTTAAAAATCAGGACTGTCCCGCCAAAAGCGGGACGTCTGGTCACCCTACCCTACACACAAAGCTCCGCCCAGGTCCGGGAGGAGGAGACGCAGAAGCCGGCCCCGGATGAGATGCATGTCGAGCTCGTGTTGGAAGAAGAGCAAGTGAGATGGGAGGTAGCAGGACAGCCACCTCTGATAATACGGACTCTGCCTCGCCTCACCCTTCAGCTGGGCGCCAACCCCTCAGCACAGCTGACGAGCCTGTTTACTCTGCAGCCTCTCTGGGCTTCCTACATGCTGTTCCTTCTGACCCGAAAGCGTGTCGCCCAGCCCATCCCCACCCGTCACCGGGCCCACCTCTAGTCCCCTGCCAGGGCTCCGTGGAGACGGCATCTCCTCCAGGAAGCCTTCTGTGACCCTCGTCCCCACCCCAGCTGCATAGGGGCCCCTTGACCACACATGTCCCCACAGTGGCTCCCTTACTTACAGGTCTCCAGCAGACTGCGAGCCTCCCCCAGGCCAGAGGTGACATCCACGCCATCTACCATTATAGCCCCAGCACCAGGCCAAAGCCCAGCAGGGCCAGGAGCCACTTCTCCCAGGAAGCCCTCCAAGATTTCCCCAGACAGCACATCCCCAGACAGCCCACGGTGTCTCCGAGGGTCTCCCCCAGCCCCCCTGACAGGTGTTTGGGAACGGCAGGAGGAAAGGAGCGGGCCCTTCCCCCTGTGTCCAAGCCAGAGCGTGTTATGGCAATAAAAGCAGCAAATTACTAGGCGGCTCCAAGCTATAATGATTAAAACAAGGGTATTGTTCTCGGGGCTCCTAATTGCATACCTGAGGAGTGAGGTCTGCTCAGCCCGCAGCGTGTTAATACAGAATCCAGCCACCGTGCCAGGCCCAGCCCGGGAGGGAGCCAGGCACAGAGGGAACGGGGAGTGTCCTCGAGCAGTGTGTCCCAAAAGGGGTGACCGCATCTGCCTCACCTAGGGGCCCGCCCCTGACCAGGAGACCTGTATTCAGGGGCTGAGGACCCAGGAACGTGTATGCTTGACAAGCCCCCCAGGTGATTCTAAAGGCCAGACCAGCCTGGGGTTTCTAGTCTGCCTCACCCCAAAGCCAGACGGCCGCACCCTCACCTGGCCCAGCTCCCCTGGAGGAGGTGGCGATTCAGAGGGACCTGGCTTCCTGGGAACTCAGGTCAAATCCTCCTCAGGAGCTGAGGGGCCCCGGACAAGTCATGCCAACCTCTCTGATTGATTGATTTACAGGAAACCAATGGAACTTAAGTTTCAAGACCTCCCCTCCCCCCAAGGCCTGGGCTCACGTGCACGTGTGTTTTCTACAATTTGCAAAAGTAAGATATTGTGTGTGTGTGTGTTTTATTTTTAGAATCCCTCCTCAAAATTGACTATGTTTCAGGCCCCTTAAAAAACCAAGAGAGCAATCTGGACTTCACAGGGTTGCCGGGAGTGCAAAACAAGCCAACGTAACTAAAGCTGCCGGCCCAGGGCCCAGAGCGCTCCACAAAGACTGCACCGCGGGCCAGGGGCTCAGCCTCTCCTGCCTCCACGTCCTGTCTGTGAAACGGGCGTGTGGCAGTACGGCGCCCGCATGCGGTGTGAGCCTACACGAGCGAGCAAACGCGGGAAAGCGCCCGGCCCAGAGCAAGCGCCACCAACCTGTGTGAGCCGCGAGGGGGGGGAGCGCGGGGATGGCAGGCACGCTCTTGGACCTGTTGGCTGGCAATGTAGAAGGAAGATAAGGCTCCCTTTCGTGAAGCCAGTTTAAGAACAGCCCTGTCAACAGGGAGGCGACTGCACTCAGTAAACCAGATTCACCATGATTCTGGGACAAGAGTGATGGGAACAGCCTTGACCTTGGGGTAGGATTTCTGGGAAGATGCCTGTTCCGAAGAAAAGGGCAGACACCAGAGCAGAGGAGGCTGGGAGGTTAGGGCAAGAGGAGGACTTGGGGACAGGGGCGTTGTCCAGCCCAACCCCCTCCGGTACTTCCTGTGC
Organism: Craseonycteris thonglongyai; assembly: GCA_004027555.1. Taxonomy (NCBI): domain Eukaryota; kingdom Metazoa; phylum Chordata; class Mammalia; order Chiroptera; family Craseonycteridae; genus Craseonycteris; species Craseonycteris thonglongyai. The sequence continues at coordinate 26,227 of PVKE010014624.1, read as the reverse complement.
GACCAGCAATTGTGAGTTAAAAGGAAGCCAGGGCCCAGGGGTGGTGAGGTGACCACAGTCCTCCATGCACATGACATTTTCATGGAGGACTTCCTGGAGGAGGCAACTTTTGAGCAGGGAGGGAAGTGACAGGCATGGACAGAAAGAGAAGACAAGACCAGGAGATGCAGGCAGCTCAACAGTCATCAGTTAATCATGGGCATTAGGTGAGCACCTACTATGCCAGTCACAGTTGCCTGAGTGCTGCCTGCATTTTTGGAATTCTTTTGTTGTCGTTTGTTCTTTGTATTTGTTTTTATATTAATGGTTACTAAGGTCTTGAGACAATTGCCAACTTATAGAAAATTTACACATATAATACCCCAAGGACTTTTTTTCTGGAGCCATTGGAGAGTAAGCTGCTGGTCCAAAATTCTTTCTACAAACGGGATGTTTCCCTACACAACCACAGCAAAACCGCCGACTCGGGAAGACCACCTCCACCCTCAGGCCTCAGGGAGGTTTTGCCAAATGTCCCACAATCCCCTTTAGGGCCGACGGACCCAGTTCCAAACCCCGTGGGGTCTTCTCAGTCTGGCCCCTGTTGCTCACACTTCCTTTCACGGCCTTGACACGTCTGAAGACGTCAGGCCCGTTATTCTGTAGCACGTGGGCTTGGCTGGTGTTTCTCCAAGGTTGGATTCTTTGTGGCAGGGCTGTCCCAGGCAGCATCGCTTGGCTTTGAATCTGTTCCATGACTGGTGATGTCAAATTGGGTCACTTGGTTAAGAAGCTGTCCGCCAGGTCTCTCCACTGTCAACTTACTCTTTCTCCCTTTGCAATTAATAAGTATTATTTTGTAAGAAGATATTATACATTCAGACTATGTACATATCCCATTTCACATCAAGCTTTCAGTTTCCTCATATGTATTTCTAACAGTATGGACTCATGACTTATCATATTCGACAGCTTAGAGGCCCTTACTATCACAGTTTTTTCTTTTTTAAAGATTTATTTTATTGTTTGAGAGAAGGAGAGAGACAAAGACAGACAGAGAGAGAAAGAGAGAGAGAGAGAGAGGGCCCAGAGCAGTCTCCACAGTTGTACATCATTAGTTGTGACATCGTTTTATTCCACACAGGTGGATGTGGGGCAGGAACCAAAGTGGGGGCCTCCCTCATGGGAGGCAAGAACCTTCGCCACCACCCCAGGTTATCAGCTGCACTGCAGTTCAGTATATGGGTTTACACGGGCTGGGGCCAGGATTCGAGCTCTGGACCTCCTGGTTACAAGGCAAGCTCTCAACCTGCTGAGCTATCCTGGCCCCTCCCCCAATCCCAGCACCCTCTACTATCATTGTTTATGTCAATGTTCAGATTGTCCCAAAATGGCCGGTGGCTGCCCCTTCAAGTGGTTGTTCAATGTGGCATGTTTCGATCATTCTTTGACATTTCCTTCCTTTCTAGCACAAGAAATGCCTTCTTCATCTTGTACTTTCCACGCCTCAGCCATCGAATCAGCCGTGTCTCCAGGGAGCCCCGGTTCCCATCATGGAGAATGGTCCATAGAAGCCAAGATCTGGGGGTGAAGTGTGCTCACTGCCTCTGGGGAGGTGCTGCTCCCAGGTCCTCTCAGGACAGACAGCAGGGGTGGGGCCCGGGGCTGAGGCAGGGCTGCACACCAGCCCCTCTGCTCTGCCGGCTCGGGCTCCAGCAGGGCCCCCCAGGGGTGACCTCAGGAGCTGGGAGTGATCCGCCCGCCCATGGCAGGAGTGAAACAGCTCACCATTTCCACCGCACTTCACAGTTTACAAAGCCTGTACTAAGCTTGCCCAGTCTTCACAGCAGCGCTGCGAGGTTAGGATCACTAACCCCATTCTGCCGCAGACGGAACTGGGGTGCAGACTGGGGAAGACACTCGACTGAACTCGGGGTCATACAGCCAGGGGGCGTCAGGAGCCAGGACTCCCACTCCAGACCGCTGACCCAGGTCCGGTACATCACCCACCACCGCTCTGCGTCCCCCTTCAGGGGACCGCTTGGCTCAGAAGGGCTCAGCCCACCCCCAAGCCCCTCCTGAGGATGCCCGAGGGTGTGGCCGAGCTGGGCGGCTCAGTCCCTGCCCCTGAGAGCCCACAATCTGGGGCAGACATCAGCGACGGTGGCAGGCTGCACCCACACCCTCTTCCCAGACACCTGCCACCCACTCCCTCTACCCGGGGCTAGTAAACTAAGGGGTGGTCCGTGTGTTGTGTCAGGCGAGCCCTCATTTGCTTCGTTGTCCCCAGGGAATCCTCTGGTACCCAGAAGTCCCCCCTCAGAGCACGGGCTCAGCCCAGTGCAAGACACAACGTCCCTCAGCAGGCCCGGGGCCCAGGCCTGCCCGGGGGCAGGGCGGCCCCCAGCTCCACACCGGTGGCTTCACGGGGCCTCGTCACAGGCAGAGCGGCGTCCTCATTAGCCTGCACGTGTACAGGGCCCTGAGCCCCAGGCTGGAGGCCGGGCTCCTGCCGCCGGGTGACTCCGCTGGAGGAGCCACCTGCGTGAGTCAGCCCCACGCTGAGCTCAGCTCGGAGCTTCTCACCTGGGCTGCCAGGAAGCCACTCCCCGAGGTGGGAACAGCCTGTTCCCCAAATGCTACAGAAGAGAAACTGAGTCTTGGCAGCCTGGGTATGTCTCACCTCCTCAGGTAAGCGCATGGATGCCCACCAAGGCTTCTGTCCACCCCAGAACCCTGTGGGGACCCTGACCCTCCCCAGTGCATTGAGGAGGCCCCCCTCGCCCCCAGGGTAGGGAAAGTCGAGGCCACGCGAGGCAGGACCTGGGCCCTGGCCGCCCTCTGTGGTCCTGCCAAGCAGAGGGGACTCCAGCTGCCGCTTAGACAAGGTCCCCAGGGCTGGGCCTGGGGGGTGGGGGTGACGGGAGGGGCTTCTGTTTAGGGTTTGGCTGGAAAAATGATAACATGTGAAACCCCTGAGTCAGGAAGGTTCCAGCCAACAGGTCAGGATAAGGCCAGGTCCAGCTGACAGGGCTGAAGACAGACAGGAGTTGAGAGCTGCCTCAGTTTCCCTCTGCTGCCAGCACACACTAGCTGTGAGGCTGCTGGCAGAATGAGCCTGCAGGTCCCCTGGCTCAGAGCCGAGAAGAACAGGGCTGCATTCCTGCCCTTGGGGACCTCGGGGTACCAGGGATCTGCTGCTTAAAGACGTAATTACACTCCAGTCGTCCAGGGGATGACATGTGCACGAGACGTGAGTGCCTGGCAGGGGAGCAGCACAAGCAAAGGCCCTGGGGTTAGAAAGGGCTTTGCCTCATCAGAGGAGCAGAAAGGCCAGAGTGATCTCCTTGTCTTTTTTTATTTTTTAAGATTTATTTTATTGTTTTTGACAGAGACAGACAGTCAGAGAGACAAGAGAAGGGGGAGGCCCCAGAGCAGTCTCCATAGTTGTACGTCATCAGTTTTCCACACGGTTTCCTTCCACGCAGGTGGGTGGGGGGCTGTGCAGGGTGGGAGCTGGGTGGGGGCCTCCCCCATGGGAAGCTCACCCTGGTGAGAACTGAACTGGGGGCCACACCCCAGGTCAGCACATGGGTCCGCACGGGCCAGGACCAGGATTCAATCCTCAGACCACCAGGGCTGCAAAGTGAGCATTTAACGCACTGAGGCATCCCGGTTTCCCCCCACTGTCTTTTGGGGGGTATCTGCCAGAACCCCCCACCCCACCCTGGCACTTAGGGACACACACCCAGCAAATTCTCTGCTTCCTTCATCTCCTAAAAATTCCGCTGCCCTAAACTCTAAACTTTGGATACAGAGTCAGTGACCAGGAGAATTCCCACCTCGGGGCCATATGGCAAGGACCATGGCCCCCAGGCATGCTGGGAAAATCCCGAGACGGGCACCTCAGGGCCCTGGCTGAGTGGCTGCCTTCCCGTCCCCGTCCCCTGTGACCTGCCCAGGCTCAGGTGCCAGCCTCTACCTGGCAGACGGCGCTTGCTCAAGAGGAGAGGATGCGGTGGCCTCCTGGCCATGGCACTGGCCGTGTTGAGTGGCAGGGCAGCCTGTCCCGGCAGTGGGGCAGGGAGAGCCGGCTGCCCCTGACCCAGGGGACGGCAGGAGGGGTGTCAGACGCTGACAGCTCCCACCAGCCGGGGCCTCTGCAAGGCCCGCGTCAGCGCCTGCGGGAGGCCAGGAGCCTGGACACACTCACGTTTTGCAGACCAGCCCTCTTGAGGCGGAGGAGCGGCCGAGCTGGGGGCGTGGAGGAGGAGGAAGGAGCACCTCTGAGCAGGTTTTACAGCGGCTGGGTGGGCAGCTGTTCTGGATGGAGATGTCTCGGCTGCTCCATGTCCCACAGCGGCGCCAACACCCTCTTCACGGGTAACAGCTTTGTTTCGCCTCAGCCTGGCTGGAACTGTCTCAGTGAGGGGCACAGGGACAAGCTGGGTGTCAGCCCCGGTGTTTCCCAGTAAAGCTCAGCCCAGCATGAAACCTCAGCCACAGGGTGGCAGCGGGGGTATTAGGAACTCAGCTGGGCTGCTGGGCACATGTGGCCCCCAGACAGCATCTGAACTGCACCCCCCCCCCCCGGGTCCCACGCTGAGCCCGGGCTCGGCAGCAGGTCTCTGTCGAGCCAGGTGGGAAGGGATACTTCGGGCTTTGTGGGCCACGTGCAGCCTCTGCAGCAAATCCTTCCTTTTGCTTCCAACAAATGTACAAGACGCTCTTGTGCGCAGGCGTACAAAGTCGGCCAGACCCGCCTCAGCCCCGGGAACCCTCCTGGAGCGGCTTTGCCAGTTCAGCCAGGCCGGCCTCTGGGACAGGGCTGCGATCTTAGTGTCTGTCACACACAATCCCCACCGCTCAAGTCCAGATGTTCCCCAGGATGAAGGTGAGTGGTGAAGACATGGCCGCTGTGGACTGTGGCCCCGGGTGGACACGACGCGAATCCCTGGGCTGTCACTGCCGACGGGGGCCGCGGTGCCCTCCCCGTGCAGCGCGGATGGTGACAGCACCAGCCTCGGAGCGGCTGCGGGACTGAGCGCCCCTCGAGCACTAACCACGAGCGAGGCTCTCGTTGGCTGCTTACTGCGACGTGGGGGCGTCTGGCCGTCCTTCCTGGCCTGGGGTCTCCTCTGAACAGCACCTCTACCGGCTTCCTGATGAGGACGCGTGCCCCTCAGTGCCAGATACCCATGAGCCTATGCAAGTCCCTGCCCCCTTGAGCCTCAGTTTCCCCAAAAGTTGCTAATAGGGTAATTCTATCCCGCCTCCACCCTCCACGATCCCTCCCTCCCTCCAGGAGTTGATAAAATGAAAACATGTGTGGTCCTGTTTAGACAGCCCCCAGTGCCCAGCCTGCCCATCGGGCTCCTGGCTGCCTCAGCATGCCTGGCTGGGAGAAGCCAGCCCCTGCCCAGCCCTCCTGGAGGTGTTGGGGGAGGCCCTGAGGTGGCGGGGGAGCTCTCTCCTGACCTGCTGCCTCCCCCTTGGGCTCCCTTTGGACTCTGAGAAACCTGTCGGCCACTCTCACCACAGCCCAGCCCCACCGGCTGGGGGACAGCCAGAGTCTGGGGAGCGGACCGGGCAGCTCCCAGCAGGGCCCCCGAAAGGCGTCTCAGAAGCCTCCATTCCCACATCAGGGAGAAGCTTCTTAGGACCCGCAACCCTGGCAGCTACTCTGAGCGGGCACTTTGCAAACATGGCTACATTTGTTGTGGGAGGTGGCGCTGCTGGCCGCTTTCACGGGGGGCATAACTGAAGATGCTGGGGTCACCCCGCATGCAGCAGCCACAGCTAGAACCAGGACTTCTGACTCCAACGCCCTGGAACTTCCCAGCTGCGAGCCAGCCCTTAAGAGACGACCTTCGGCAGCATCACCCCCCATGCGGCATCGGCCTGCATGCCTCCAAGGACAGAAGACTCACTACCTCCAAACAGCGCTTGCCACGGCAGGAGCCCTGCTGTCAGCTGCGTTTTCCTTAGATGGAACCACATCTGTGTAAGGCCTTCTGGGGTCGAGTCACCCATAACCCCAACAACTCGCATTCCCCGGAGCCTCCGCTCTGCCAGGTGCCGTGTAAGCCCGCTCTTGGTCAGCTGCACGTGAAGAAACTGAGGCCCAGAGAGGTGAGGGCTTGTCTGACGCTGCACAGCCAGCTCTGAGCCCCACGCTCAACACAGCCACCTTGCCACCCAGCCCCGGCCTCCAGGGCCCCGTCCCGAGGTGAACAGCTCCGGGGGGCAGAAGCCGGGTGCTGTGGAGGGGCGCGCGGAGGCCCATGGGGGTCTCAGCACAGTCCTGTGAAGGGGACGCTGCTGCAGAAAGGCCAGGGCCGAGCTTCCGGAACCCGCCTCCCCCGCTCACCATACTTCAGACCCCTCCCAGCCCCTCAGGAGGCGCCTGTGCCCCCCGCCCGTCCCTGACACTCCAGGCCGGACCGGGACGCTCCCCCGGCCCCCACAGCGGGGATGTGCGCCTGGGTCTTGCCTGTCTCACACAGTGGAGGGGCCCCTCAAAGTCAGGGGCTGACGTTGCTCAAATGTGTGTGTTCAACAACCTCTTGACCTCTTGAGTTGGGGGGTGGGGTGGGTCAGATTTAGCAAATACAAAAGCCGGCCGTTGTCCTGTGCCCTGAAATGAATCAGCCCACCGGCTGCCACTTCCGGACCCAGGAAAGGAAACAGAGGGGTATTGTGTCGCTGTTCAGTCATGCTCGGCCGGGCTGTGACTGTCCCCATGAACGAGCAGGTTCCTGACACGTGAACAGGCTGGGGCTGAGGGTGGCCAAGTGCTGGGGGCCAAAGCTCTCAGCCCGGCACTCAGGTCCCACCAGACAAAAGCCACCTCCGCGTGGCCCCCCTGCCCTGCCGTTAGGGCCTGTGGTTCTCAGTGGGGCTGGTTGACGTTCAGCGGCAGCTCCCACCTGCCTGTGGGCACCTGGCCACCCCCTGGCTCCCAAAGCTGTGCCCCCACGCTGGGAGCTGTGTGGACCTAACCGGATCAGTGCCGGGGTCCCCTGGGGGGTGGGACCGGGTGAATGAGCAGGGTGGTGGCGGCATCGCAGATGTGGGCACGTAAGTTTGCCTCTGAGCCTCAGGTTCTGCTTGTGATTAGGAAGGACAGGAACTCAGCACTGGAGATCATGTCTGGCTCAGTACTAGGCCCAGGGGCCGCTCAGTAAATACGAGTACTGTGGGCTCCCCAACTGTCTAAAGCCACAAACACCCAGATGGGGGTGCAGCAGTAGCCCCTGTGGGAACCAGGTAGGCTGGGGGACAGCGGGGACAGATGGGGTGCAAGGTCATTGGGCAAAGGTGAGAGGGACCTGAGGGACAGAATACTAAGTGCCATGAGCCACCCTGCCACACCCAGAGCGCTTGGTCCCACTCACTGATTTCCCTGTGTCACCCAGGGTTAACTGTGCTGCCCCGGCCGCTGGCTCTGCCCAGGCTGCCCCCGGCCCCCCACCAGTGGTTCCTGCAGTCACCCCCACAGCCATTTCCTTGCCCACATCCCAGGAACTCATCTCAGCAACCCTTAGGGCCCCTCAGGAGGGCGTGGGGCCTGCCCAGAGGCTGAAGTTCATTGGCACGTGGACAGCGGCAGAGACCCGCATGGGTGTGAGAGCCCGGCCTGGACGAGGGAGCTGGAGGGCATGCTGGGCCTGTCCCTGACGCTCTGCACGCCACCTGCCTCTTTCTCTCCCAAAGACAGCTACACCCCCCACCGGCCACGCGCCCACCACCACTCCCCTTTCCGCTGCTGTTCAGCCACGACCTGGAAACTGTTCAGCCACGACCTGGAAACTGTTCTTCACACTCAGGGTGACACCCCTGGGCTTCGGTACCTGGGCCCTGTTGGCCTGGGGTGTGGGACAGGCTGCCAGTTGGGGGCCCTGGGAGTCCTTCCTCCTCTCTGCACCCCACTGTCCCAGACCTAGAGTGAAGGGTCAGAGTGCACCCCCAAAGCTCCAAAGCTGGCCATCGCACACAGGTGAGAGGTGGGTTGTTGGCTGGTGCAGCCCTGGGGCCCTTGGCACAGAGCCCCCCCAGGGCTGGGCCTCAGTGCTCTGTGGGAAGTGGGGGGCCCATGCCCCAAACCGCCAGGAGCCGCTCTGCACCGGGACACGCCTTGCAGCCGCTCCAGGCTTATCTGGGAGGCCACAGGGGTGAGCTGACAGCACAGGAGCCTGAGCCTGGCTCCAAGATGGGACAACAGACAAGGACAGGCAGGGGAGGGAGCAGCCCCCAGGGTGGGGACCGCAGAACAGCAGACAGAAATAACTATAGGCAACAAAACAGAGGGATCACCAAGCAACAGCCGCGTGTGCAAGTGTGGCAAGCATGTGCACAGGCCCGTGTGTGTGTGCATGCTGCAGCCATGAGAGGACAGGGGACTCCTATGACGTTCTGAGATTCCTTTATACAATAACACCAGCGCTGTCGGGTACGGCAGGCTGTGCCCTGCTGGTCCCACACCTTCTCCCGCATTAGCTCACTCACTCCTACACTGGGACGACAGGCGAGACTTGCCCAAGGCCCCCCAGTCTCCCCAACAGAGCAGGGGCCCCTCCAGCGCCCTGGCGCTTTTCCATGACAACACACTGCCACCTCGGGTGGACATAGGGCAACAGCGCACCCGATGGGCTCGTTCAGTCGGGAAATTCACTCTTTCTAGCCGCATGCTCAGGCCCAGGCCCAAGGGTGTCTCCCCAGGCCTTGGGGACAGGAGAGAGCAAGCTGGGTCACACCCCAAAGCCACCCCTCATACCCTTCTGGTTCTCCCTCTCCAGCATCAAGCACAAGCAGCTCTCCCCATGCAGCAACTCTCACGAGGGGGTTGGGGGGCCAAGCGGGTCTGGGTTCTAATCTTGGCCCTGCCCTTCTCAGCTGCATGAACCTAAACAGGCCTCTGCACCTCAGTTTATTTGTCCGGAAAAGGGGGTGCCTGCCACCTGCTGCCTGGGATGGCAGAGGGGTTTCCTGAGGCACTGTAGATGGGAGCACCAGCTTCCCCAGGCACTTGAAGACTGGTCCTTATCCCTTTCTGCTCAGAGGCTGCCCCACCCCCCAGTCCTGAGGGGGCGGGGGTGTGGGGGTGTGGGGGGGAGAAGGACCAGGTGATGAGAAGCCGCAGGATAGGAATGGTGCTGGCCTTTCCCCAGGGCACAGTAGGCAGCTGGCTCCTGGGAGCTCAGCCCCTGGGACTTATCTTGTCCCCGATACCGTCCAGTCCCCTTCGTGCTGCTGGGAGCAGTGCACCTTAAAAGACTTGAGGCCTGGAGTCTTTGACAGAAGGGGGGTGGGGGGGCGGTGACGGAGACCGAATGAAGAATGCCAGAAGCTTTAGCAATTCTGGAAGGAGGGGGCTGACGTCTGCTCCAGCCTCAAACCGAGCCGGGGCTGAAAATCTCTAGCCATCATTAGGCACCACTCAGCCTGGAATCATCTGAATTGCACAACTGGGGTTGCCTGTTGAGAAAGGCAGGGACCCAAGAAGCATTTAGCCCAGAGAAGGCTCAGGATGCAAGGGGGCCAATGGGGGTCTTTCAACGCTGCCGTGACGACCGTGGGCTTGGGAGGCGGAGTTCCCTCCCTAGACCGGTTCCCACTCCTGCCCAAGCTCTGCCCTGGGCACTACTCTGGGGCTGTCACAGACCTGTGTGACCACCCTGCCAGAAGTCTGCCTGGGAAGGCACAGTCACTGGGAAGCACAGGTGCAGACGCCAGGGTAAGCCGAGACAGTGAAAACAAGAGGCTCCATGCACTTGGGGTGGGGTGGGGGGCAAATTTCTCCGAGGCCTTTGCAAGACATAGAAAAAGCAGCACAGAGGAGTGAGCGAGCACCCGTCATGCGCTTCGGTGACTGCAGGCTCTGCAGGCTGCGGCTAAGCTTCTGATGGCACGTCAACATGCGGTGGCCCCAAGCGCTTCAAACACGGCTCAGCCTGCACTGGCGTCACACCTGGTAAGCAGGCAGAGTCCTGTTCATACCGGCACCTTCCCCTGCTCTCCCCCGGGAAGCTGCCCCAGTTAATTCCCTGCTGGGATGTCACCTAACAGGGTTCCACCTGTTAATGTGGGCCTGCAGTGGTCTCTTGGGGAGACCACCAGAAGGTGGGAGACGACAGACATGTGGGAGGGAAGAGACCTGCTGTATTCAGTGAGCGAAGTCAGGGTCCCTAAGACCAAGGTCTTTCATGCTCCTTCACTTGATATGCCTGGACCTCACCTGAGAAGTGGGGCCTCAGCAAAGAAAACGGCGAAAGCATCTCACGAGCAAGGGCAGCGCCTTCCTTCAGGCACAGCACACGTTGTCTCCCATAAGTCTGGCAACCACCATCCCCGGGGGCGTGACTTTCCCACTTGCAGGTGAGGGGACTGCAGACACAGGAGGTGGAGGGTGGCGCTGGGGTTTGGAGTGAGCACCTGACATGGCTCAGGCGAAGCTGTGCCCCGTTGAGCCAAGTTGCTCCCGAGAAGCCCCACGGCCTCACACCAGCACCAACGGGCACTTGCACCGTGAACACATGCACGCTTGCCGGCCAGGGCCACCAGCTGGGCTCTGGCTAAGCTCCAAGCACGACACTCACGCCTGCCTGTGGGGCCCAGGCAGGGGCTCTGGGGAAGGGACATGAAGTGCTGGCTGGGGAAGCTGTCCTGAGGGGCCCAGAAGCACCTCCTGTCCCAATGGCCTGGCCTGAGGACTGAGCCACATGAACCGAACATCTAGCGAGGGGAGCTGTCACTCGAACTGGGCGGAACAGTCACAGGGCACAGGAGATGGGCACTGGCAAGCTTTTCCTCCCCAGGAGGCCGTCTGGGGCAGGGGGCTATCTCAAGACCCCCAGGCACAGGAGCCACAGCGGCTGAAGACTCAGCTTCTGGAGTAGACCTGCAGCCACTGGCTGGGCAGCCTTCGGTGACACCAGCTCCTTGGCCGTTCCCTGTAGGGCTGTCACAAGACCAGAAATAACAAGCACACCGGGTCTGGCAGAGAAGGTGCTCAGTGGAAGGAAGCTACTCGTTATTCTAAGTCAATCCTGGGCCCTCTGCTCACACACAACCCTGGAGAGAAGTCGCCAAAGCATTCCTGCTCACAGCCGGCCGGCGAGAGAACGATGCCTTTGCTGTAGGAAGACCAGTGCCCCGCTGACCGGGCCTGCCTTCAGCAGACGGCCAGGAACTCATGGGCCTCCACATGCTTTTGGGTTCTAGCTCTTAAGGCCCCAAATCACAAGAAGCCAAGGGGTTGGTTTTAGGAAAGACCAGTCATCAAAAGCGGCGCGCCAACCTGCTGGCCGCAACAGACAGGCTCCATCTGGTGCCAACGAGAGGCCCAGAGACAGCGCTCCTGCTCCATCATCTTCCCGGGCTGCTGCCCCCGAAGGGCTGGAGGCCCAGAAGTGTCACTCAGGATGGGTTCAAGCAGCAGCCAACACCATCTTTTTCAATGTGTAGTAAGTCATTCGTTTATTTCTCAAGCTGTGAACACTCAAGTATTAAGTTGGCCAGGGCAACTCATGGCTCTAGGTATGTACAGATCCTTCCATGGCTCGGGTTACAGACAACTTCATAGCTAGTGCACCACACACACACGACACAACAGGAAGCCTAGAACCCCAAGCCACTCCAAGAAAAAGGGAGGGGGGAGGGAGGAGTAAGGACACAGCATCCTGTGGGGGAACTCAATGCACAGGAGAGAAGAAGAGAGAGGGATGGATGGAAAGCCAGCCCGCTTCCATCTGTCAGCGGCAGTCCTGTGGGGTGGTCAGGGGACCGAGTTCAACAGGTCCTTCAGGAAGCTCTCTGGATCAGTGATTTCTGATAACAGACCTGGAAAGCAAGAGGCAGAGGTTGGTTAGGAGGAGGAATGCATGGCCCCCAGCCCGTCTGAGTCACGGCTGCCGCCGCCACGAAGAGAGCGCACTGTACTCAGACAAGTCATGACACGGCTGCTGGGCGATGACTGGGGAACCCGTCACCAAGCAAACACGCCTACTCTGTAAGGAGTCCTGCTCCCGAACTGGCCTGACGGTGGCAGAGGCTGACCTCACAGTCTTCCCAGACAGTCTCCCAAGCCGGGTCTGCACTGAAACTGATTGTGCAAAGGAGGGGGTCCACTGGAGGGAGCGTCCACAGCCGCCAGCGCACGCTCTACGGAGCATGGGCTGAACAGGGCCAGGGCCCTGCGGGGCTGCAGGGCCAGAGAAGGGCAGTGGCAACCTGGGCTCATCTGAGCTTCAGCCCCTCCCCGAGTCCTGGGACTTATGCAAGGTGCCAACACTCAGAAGCTCCGTTTCCTCACCTACAGGGACAGTGACAAGTCTTTGTTTCATCACTGCCATGGAAGTTACAGTGCCCAGCACAGAGGTGCTCACCAGCATCAGGCCTCCTGCGGCCCCATGCCCCCAAGCAGGGCACTCACATGTAACAAGCATGGCGTTTTAACCCCACAGCCTGGCGCTGTGCAAACGGAGGTCCTCTCTCCCCAGGGTCTGTGCTACTGGAGGGCAGAGCAGCGCCGAGCATTCCTGACTGTTCTGGAAGATGTGTCTGTCCTTGCATTCAAACAGGGCCTGTGTGATGTTCCGAAATTCCCTACTGGTCTGAACAAAGCAGTGAAGTCACGCTGTGAAAACCCGGCCTCAGGGTGAAGGCGAGAGGCTCCCGTCGATGGGCTCTCGCTCTCCCCGCTTCAAGTCTTGTGCGGCCACCAGCTCCGGGGCTGAAGCAGAGCCCTGCTCTGAGGGGAACACCTTCCGTGCCCTGCCCACCTTGCTCCTCTCTGACTCAGACTCACAGTCACACAACAGTCTGTACTCATTCACCAGACTGTGAGGTGATAGGCACAGTGCTTGGCCCCGAGGAACAAACACACAGGCTATCTGCTCCCAGTCAGGGATCACTTCCTGGGAAGAAAGCAAGGAGTGGCCAAAGTACAAGGTCTGGGCTCCAAAGATGCACGTGAGCACCTGTGAGTTAACAAAGTCGCTGCGGGGGCAGTGCTAACAAGTGATGGCCAGGTATCAGGGAGGCACCAGGCCAACAAAGGCCATCCCACAGCTTCTACTGAGGCTACTGCAAAGGACAGTCACACTGGACGCCCTAGGGCTTTGGGGCAAATCCATCACTGGTACTGAGCTGGGAGGAAAGAGAAATCCACCCTGAGCAGTTGAGGGTCACAGACCTTTGAGGGTTTAGCTCCCAGAGGATAAAGGCCAACAAAATGTCAGTGGGGCTTTCTCTTAATAGTGGGATCTGGGAGATTTTTTTCCTACTTCTTTACATGTCACAACATCCCCACAGTGAACATCAGGGGAAATAAAACAAGCTCCCAAAGGAAGGAGTCGGGCAGGTAAGGGTCCCCTCTGCTTTGGCTCTGGGAGCCCCATGCTGGAAAAATAGCAGGTATGGGAGGCTGTACTATAACAGCACCCACACCCTAGAGGACACTGAACTTCCAGTTCTAGGTGTGGACTTTCCCAGGCATCGGCCCACGTCACCCCCTCTACCAGCTCATCTGACACTTTGTTATTAAAAGTCAAACAATATTTCATGTGTTTGCACTTAAAGTGACAAATGTGCAGTATAAGGACTCGGCACCCAGGAGAGAACAATGGCTTCACCTGCACTTGCTGTGGGAGGGGGTACTGGCTGAGTTGGCTCAGGTGACAACAGCTCAAGGTGCTGCCTCTTCTGACAATCAGAGAGGCTCTTCGCCCTGTTTTAAGGTTTACCACTTATTTTAAGGATCAGAGTTGAACATGTCCACATCTCCCCAGGGGCAGCTGGAGGACAGGTAAACTCCATGTTCCTTCTCTGAACTGTCATGAAAAGCCAGAATCAAAAAGAGGCTCTACCAATTTTCCAGCTACGCCCGCTGCAACTCCATCTTCAAAGCCTCAGTCACCCCATCCACAGAGTGGGGAGGACGAGAGCCCCACCGGCATGCAGGCTGGCAAGTGCACGAGGGCTTGGACCCAGAGGTGCCCAGCGCACAGTACGGCGTCTCGGGGGCCCCTGGGCTCGCCCCCCTGGGCTTCGTCTGGTGCGTGAAAATGAAAGCTACGGCCAGTGCACTACGACTACCACAGGTTCTGCTGAAGACCTCTGAAAGGTCAATCCTGGACACTGACCAGCCACGTCGAGGAACTCCGAGAAGGTCTCCACGGGCATGAACTCCTCTTGGAAGGTCTTCAGGGCTCTGTCCGCAGCCTCGCAGATGGGCATGTCGTTGTGACGGATGTACTCCGCGAGAGAGCAGGACCAGCCGCCCTCCGTGTTGCTGGTGGGCACCTTCTACAAGAACCGACAGGAGACAGGCCCGGGGGTGGCTACTCCAGTCCCATGGAAAGGACAGCCCTCCCGGCTACATCAAAGTTTTCCCTGGAGGATTTGTTCTGCTTCCAGAAACAACAAAATTTCATCTCACTCCTCTCATAGCCCCTTTATTATACACTGTGTCACTTGAACCTATAAGTGACAACAAATGACAGCATTCTTTCCTCCCCACATTTCACACCTGCATTTCCCAAAGAAAAGAGAATTGTCAAGATGCCTCAACTGAGCAGTTTCACTCAGATGATGAAAGGAACCACCCCAAACCCCATCCCTTCCCAGCAGAGAGGACTGTCCTATTGTATGCTGGGCTGGAGTAAATCACTCACACAGAGTAAAGATGTTTATCAAACAAAAGGAACCGGGTGAACAAAGGTGACTCAGGAGGAAGGTTTCCTGCAGAAGTGGGTCTGCAGGAGGCCCGAGGCCAGGTGACAGGCATACGCGCAGATGCTAGGGTATACCCACAGCCCTTCCCTGGGAGGTGCATCTGTTTCTTGGGAGGGGCCCGTGGCGCAGCAGCTACCTGACAGTCAAGGCAGGGTCAGATGATGTCACACCCTTGCAAAAAGCCACTGGGTGGCCGATGACACCCTTACCTTAAACATGTTGTAGATGAGATCGACGAGGGCCCAGAAGAGAAGGGAAGAGCGGTAAGCAGAGTAGTCCTTCACTGTCTTGTCTGTCAGCCTAGAAAAGACCAAATTCCACATCCATGCAGACCCCAGAAGGCTACTCACAGGACAGAGCACAGCATGTGGGAACCAAGAAAAGAGTCCTCATAATCTGGGCATCATTCAGTTGAAGCCACCCGTCTACCGTCTTGGAAAAAGCAGCTGTGGGCAAGAACTTCTGAAGCCCTGGGACCCAGTGGTTTATTTATACAGACTCGCTTCTAAATCAAGGGGAGACATGAGTTGTGACACGGCCACCAAAAGGCTACAGCCTTACAGGGGCCAAGGACTCGCTCGTTCCCGTGTTTAGCCCCCACACGGGCTCGCGGACTTGATGGGACCTCATAAACTAAGTAGGAAACAGGCTCTTGTCAATCTTCATGTTCCTACTGGGAGATTTTCACAGCCAACAGACCCAAATCTGCCAAAATACAGCAGTCTGTCACCACGCGCTATGTTGAAAACCTGCAACCTGTGGGAAGGCGGTGTTGGGCAGTGGTAGCGTACAGGATGGAGGACGCGTCACCCGACTCCTCCCAATGCTGGGATAATCCCCGAGCTGCTCCCCACGCCTGTGGTGTCTACCCAGGATAGCCTGTACTTAATCCCACGATGCAGCTGGGGATTAAAGACCAGCTGGTCCCCTGGGAAACCGGGTCGGTCTGCGACAACGTCCACTGGCTCCTGGGCTGACGCCCCTGGTGTGAGGAATGGCTACATGTGCCAGGGGGAGCCACTGTGAAATGCAGAAAGACCAGGCTCCCCTCTGCACAGCAGGTGACAGACATACTGGGGCTAGAATTCAGTTTCTACTGTCCACGTCTACAAGAGAATTGTTTGTAAACTGGAATAAGTAAAGACTAGGTGCACCCTTGTCATAGAGATTCTATACCTTGGAACATACTGGAACAGAGCCTGTAAGTAAAGGCACTAGAATTCAGTATTTAAGAGTGAGTGAGTGAGTGAGTGAGTGAGAGAGAGAGAGAGAGAGAGAGAGAGGGAGACTATGCGTGAATCGTAAAAGTGAGACAAACACAGGTTATAGAAGCTAAAACTGCAGTGTATGGGCCTCAAGTGAAGGAACTGTGTAGTACCTACACTAAATGTAAACTGTAAATTCTTTAACAAAAATAAAGTAAAATAATAAAACAGGAGAATTCCATCAGTTGCAATAAATATGCATCCTGTACCCTCCCTCCACCCAACATCCTCCAAAGCACCCCCACTCTCTTATCACGCGTGAGGATGTCGCAGCCTAAAGTGAAAATGATTGTGAAAGTCCCAGGCTGAAATACTTGCAGAGTATTTAAGTTCTTGGCAAAGGACCCTTTTCCGTGAGTGTAAAACGAAGAGGTCAACTTCCCTGACACACATTCCTAGAGCGACAATTCTGTCTCTGCCGCTGCCTCCCACCTGTAATGCACAGGACTCGGCAAAGCCTGTACCAGTGACACCGCCCTCTGCCTCTTTCCAGTCATGGTCTCACACAACGGGTGTCTCAGTACCGAGCTATCATCCAGCAGCTCCTCCAATTTGTTTCAGGAGCACCCCCCCCCCACCCAAGCCCCCCGCCACGCCAAGTGTGGTCCTTCTCTGAGGCTGTTTTGCTTTGGTAAGCAGGAATCCTGACTGACCCTGCCCAACTTAATTATTTAAGGCTAATTAGTAAAGGTGACTAAACTGTTGCAGAGAAAATGGTTATCGCGTGAATGTAGCTCACACTGGATTTCCTAATGAAGCTGTGACCAAATTGGCTTTTCCTCAACTGCCTGGGACAGTAATGTAATGAATTCCAGTCTCCTAACTGAAGGCAGAACAGTTCCTGTGGGCTCGGATTTCACACCTGCCACTGAGAGCCTGCGCCCAGTAAACAGCCACATTATGTGCCATGGAAGCTGGCCAGCCTGGCTTACCAACAACTTGGTCTCCTCCAGATCAAACCTGTGATTCTAGCCATGAGTTACCTATTAATGCTTCGGACTCTTGGAAACAACAGAAAGCGGTATGTTTGGAGGCAGAGGTTAGACAGGAATCAGCCCTCCTACTCCACACACAGAAGCTGATGCTGACCTAAGTCAACAGTCCAGCTCTAACCTGGTCCCCTGGGGGCGCGAGGTGCCTGTGACTAGCAAGTCTTGATAAATCAGAGCTGCTGGAGGTAGAGATACCAGGCTTGCCAATTCGACCACCCAGCTGTTCCCACCTGGTCTGCTATTATCAGGGGCTTGAAAGCTCCTTGGCTCCCTGTTGACCTGCAAACGTGGAAATGTTTCCTCTGGTCCTAGCGAGAGCAGACTCCCAAGGACAAGAGCTTCCAGACATGACGCAGACTTCCCTCGTGGCAGAAGCAAGCTGACACTCCCGTTCCCTGCCGTGGAGCCCAGGGCAGGCTGAGATTGCACAGGGCCACCAGGAGCCAAGAGCAGTGCCCAGAGTCCAATGAGCGTGTGGCAATCTGCATGGTCATTTCAGAAGGTTTCTTGTTTGCATAGGTTTCTCTCAAGACACCTCCCATCTGACCCAAATCACACACAAGGTCACGGACACACAGACCACGTCCTTCTTTGGGAGGTGTCCACATGAAGAGGAGAGGAAGAACAGTTCATGGAATGTGGCTCAGACAGGATAGGAATGTGCCCAAGGAGGGTGATGATGAGCATCTAATGGTTGTAGAAGAATATCCCCAATCACAGCCACGCAGAGGCTTTCCTAGTCCACGCCCCAACCGGCAGACCGGGGAACCTGTCACCTGTCTCAGTCCCTGTGGCCCCCATGTGCCTCCTCACCAGCAGCCTCACCTGTGCTGGGCTGGCTCCCTCTCTTGGAGTTTGCCTCCAAGGAATGCCTGGCTCTGCCTTTTTTAGTGGCTGAACACAGGACCCAGAGGTTGCCTTACACTTGCTAGCCATTGGGCTCTTGGTATGGCCGACTGAGAAGGGTCAGGGCCAATGACCAAGTCAAACAAGCACATGTCCTCTTAGCACAAGCACATTGCTAGGCAGTTTTTACACCCAATCCACGTAACAGGTGGCAGGAGATGGCTTCCTGAAGCAGGTACTGACCTGGTGGCTCCTCCTGGAGCCACTGCCCGGGCCTGAGAGGTCACGAGCAGCCTCCGCAGGATTTCCACACGTATGGCTCTCCACTTCTCGGGGGGCAGGATGTGGAGGGCCAGGACTGTGAAATAGTGGGGCCCGTCCACTTCAAAGGCACTCTCTACCCACTTCTCCTTGGGCTGCTCCAGAAAGCCCTGGAGGTTCTTCTCCTCTCGGGAAGTTGCTCGAGTTCTAGAACAAAAGGGGCATGGATGAAACCAGGGTAGAAGCTGGGACCGGTAGCAAGAGGGGAGGAGGTCTGCCCAATTCTTCTTCTAAAGTGTCTTGACCACTCGGATCATGAAACACTTCCGCCCACCTCCTCTCCAAGTGCTACCGCTTCCCTTCCAAGTCCTTCTTGGTGGCCTCTTCCTTGGCCGCCACCCCATTCCCCAGCTCAGCTTGGACACAATTCCAAACAACCACTGGCTCTTGAGCACCCTGTGTGTGTTGGGTACATTCACTCCACCATGAAAGTGTCCTCACAACTCCGGAAGATGATGGATAGCACCTTTCTACATGGTACCTGAAGCCCAGAGAAGTGACATGCTTTGCCTTAAGTCACCAAGCCCACAACTTGGTGGCTTGGTGTGAAGGCAGGTGTGTCCCACCATGAGCCACAGCAGCGCTGAGCAGGTCCTACAGTGGCAGAAGGCCTCAATTCCTAGCTCTATTCATCTGTCCCACTTACGTCCTTCTTCAGGGAGCAGAAGGAAGCAAGGTGTCCTTACACAGCACGATGGGCTCAATGTGAACCCAGAATCTCTGACTCTGAGCCCCCTGCCTACATTCTCCAACTCCCCGAAGTCTTATTGTAGCTAAGCTATTCATGCTACATTCGCATCTGGGTCCTTTCCCTGGCTCACTGTTTTGTTTTCCCATGTGTATGTGTTCTCTCGCTTTCATTAGAACAGCTTTAGCCAGGCAAGCACTGCTTCTTGTTTTCACTCTTACCAAAATTGTAACGATAATGATGATCATAAACCATAATGCCAGGCACCGTTCTAAGAGTGCCTGTGGATCATCTCCTTTAATTCTCACACCACCACCAAGAGACAGGTACCAGCACCACGTCAATCTTACAGAAGAGGGAACCACAGTGCAGAGAAAATAACAACTTGCCCAACACTGGGGAATTCTCACACCACGACCAAGAGACAGGTACCAGCACCACGTCAATCTTACAGAACAGGGAACCACAGTGCAGAGAAAATAACAACTTGCCCAACACTGGGGAATTCTCACACCACCACCAAGAGACAGGTACCAGCACCATGTCAATCTTACAGAAGAGGGAACCACAGTGCAGAGAAAATAACAACTTGCCCAACACTGGGGTGTGAAAGAACTGGCTCCAGACTCCCTTCTAGCATTAATACTAGCATCCCTCCATGACAAAGCCTCGACAAGTGGACATGAGTGGGCACCACGTCCTTCCTGATCAGATGACCCTGGCTACACGTTCTCCTCATAACCTGGATGGGGCTCTCGGGCCAAGAGTGCTTCATCCCTTATTCTGAATCGGGGGGCGGGGGGGGGGGGAATAAACAGCACCAGGAGCCACAAGAATCAGTTACCAGATGGCACTGCCAGACGCCGGACTACGTGAAAGTAGGAGGGGAGAGCGCAAGGACACCCTGCTTCCTTCTGCTCCCTGAAGAAAGACGTACATGGCACAGATGACTAGAGCTGGGAATCAGAGGCCTTCTGTCATTGTAGGACCTGCTCAGCGCTGCTGGGGCTCATGGTGGGACACACCTGCCTTCACACCAATGGCCCACCAGGGGCCACCACCCCTCCACCAGGCCCCGTGGCCAAGCTCACAGCACTGTGAAATGGCCTGCAGAGGGTGTAGTAAAGAGCACCTCCACGAACCTTCCAGGTCAGCCTCTAACTGACCAAGATACCAGCATGATGTCCATGGGGAACCCTGAGCAGGACTTCAAATGTCTGGCACCTGAGAAATGGTGACACCTAAAGTCACCAGCTCTGCTCTTTGGGGCAGACCGTGCTGCTCTGTGGGTCTAGGTGTCTTGCTGGAGAATGGGCAGTCTGCTCGACCTAGCAGCTGCCAAGACAACGTGTCTCTACACAAGCCCGGGGCTCTGCCAAGGCCCATGGATGTAACGAGAGCTGCCCGGGCCTGAGCACAGAGTGGAGGGCAGAGCGGTGTGCTGCAGCGAGGCAGGGGTTTCTCCCAACAGCCTGAACAGTCCACAGATGATGTCACGCACCGATGGAGACCCGCCCGGGTACCTTTTTACCAAGGAAGCCTGAGGTCTGGAGGTCAACCTCTTAACTCATGAGGAAATGGGAGGGAAGCAGAAGATAACATTGTTGAAGAGAGAAGACCAGAAAGGACAAGAGACAGATTGCCCTGTTGCCTAAACTGAACTGCCTTTCAACAGCCTATCAGTTCTCTGCCTAACAGATTTGTAAGACTTGCTAGAAGATGGGGGCCTAAAAGTATGAAGCCATTTCAATCAACTCGAAGGGCTCAAGTGTATTAAGTCTTTTAATTTGCTTTTAAAATCTGGGGTAGAATGAAAGAATATTCTTTTCTACCACCTCTGAAGTGCTTCTTTAAAATCATACTTGAGGTTATCAAACTAACTATTCCATAACGAACATGTGGATAAAAATACAAACCTATTTTTTTCCTGGCTGCCTTCCTTCTCAGTTGACTTTCCCAGATAATCAACACTCCCTTTCCCCTCACATGTGCCAGAAGCATTACTCACTAGAGAGATAACAAGGATATTAAGTCCAGTTTCCATTCATAAACTAGGTCCCTGGTTCTGCCACATCCCCTCGATGTAAAACCCTCACCCATAACATCCGTGTGCCCTTGACAGTGACTGTGCAGCTGCCACGGCCTTGCTCCATCCAAGAGAAGAGTCTTGCAGGCAGAAGTAGAGGATCCACAAAAGCAGAAGCTTCGATGGTCTAGCTGTTCCCAGTTCCTGCTCCCCTCTGGGCTGAAAGTCAGCCCCAGGATGCAGCCCTTGGCAGCCCATGACGGGAGATGGGCTAGTTTTGGAAAGGAAGTCACGCAAAAGCCACAGAAGAACATTCCTACTTCAGTAAAGGCTGCCTTAGGTCACACATCTGCTCTGGAACTAACGAGGGCAGCTATGGAAAAGTGGGAGTTGTTGCCAGCCTGGCAAGACGCGCACCCGTGCGACATGGGATACTGACGTGTTCAGGACGTAAAGCACCGTGTGAACGATGTATGGGATCAGGTGGATGTTGCTCTCCCGGCCACCCCCGCCGGTGTCCGCGCTGAATGACTGCTCCAGGGCGAAGCGCAGGAAGAGCAGTTTGATGTCGTGGATGTTCAGCTGGTACGTGGGCTCCCGCTGGCCCGTACACTCCTGGAGGTAAGTGTTGTGCCTGGGGAGAAGCCGAGCAAGTGCTGAAATGCAAGTTCCCTGGGAACACCCGTCGGAAAGGCAGAGTCCCCTCGGCACCCCTTCCCTGACGGCTACAAATGTTACACAGATGGACAGAGGAGGGAAAGTCAAGGGCAAGGACAGGGGCTGAGGGGCTGGTAAGAAGACACAAGCAGAGGACATTTTCATTTCTGCTGTGACTGAATGTGATGCTCTCTAAGCTTTGAGAAGAACCCACCAGTTTGGGGGGCCCATCTTGATGTACCAATGTCACAGGACATACCATAGCCACATCCAAAAGTACATTTTGGAAAAAGAAAGGTAGAATGTAGCTATTCATAAGAATCATTTCCTCAACCTCCAAATAAAAGTTTCTTTAAATGTCAATTTATATTACTATCTATTATGTCTCTGATTTATTAACCGTATGGCCTCAAGAAAGTTACTCAACCTCTCTGTGCCTTGATTTCTTCATCTGTAGAGTGTGTCTAATAACACATGGTAAGCATGTCAATGTTGCCTATTATTACTTTCATCATAATTACTGCCAGGTACGGTACCTGTTTTATGGTAAACACCTTTTCATCCCCGAGCTTTAAAAACAGGACATGGGGGCACCACTCCATAAGGCATCTGGAAGAGGTGAGGACCTCACAGAAGCTGTAGCTACTCTACTCTGGATTTCAGGATGAGGGAAGCCTTGAAATGAGCCCAATACCCCCATGACACTAACATATTTATTTTTATTATTTAAACCTCAGAGGCCTACACTGTAGGAGTGAACTCTGGGAAATTTTGGCCTCAAGGTCAAGTCAGGCCTGCCAACTCCTTATGTCCTTAGAGGAGGAGAAGCAGCGAGTAACCAAGAATTCTGCACTGCATACCGGACACTAGGGTGCTGGTCTCTCTCAGCAGAGTTCCTGTTTGTCCCAAACAGCCCTGCATCAGCAAGCAGAGACAGGGATTCCCAATTAAGGTGATAAGAAATGGTGTCACCACAGGCTGGGCTGAGAGAGCTGATCTCCCCCATTTCCTGGGAGCCCCCTCTTTCTACCATGCAAAATGCTCAACACTCACCTTGCTAAGCAAGTGGCAAAAGCTGATTCAGGGACGTGGGGTCCCCAGACGGGAAGGAGCCCATTGCACTTAGTGTTGGCGTTCTGCAGGGCAGCACTTTCCCATTCTTCCCGACCTCGAGCCAACCTGGATCGGGGGGACAGCAGGGACAAATGACTGCTGGAATTAACTGGCAACCAGGCACGTGGGCAAGTGTGATGGAGAAGGGTTTGCTAACACTAAGAAAGTACATTGCCCATGCTCCTGACTCCACCAACAGAATGAGCCATCTGCATTGGTGACATGGTCAATGTCACCCGCTTCAGGGAAGGAAGACTGCTCAGCAGTCTTGGGCCAAGAGCCAAGTGTAATACGGCAGAATGGCTGCTGGGTCTCCATGGGTGAAGGCATGACACCCTGCCCCCCAGGGCTTGAGGAACACATTCAAACTTTAGGACTGCAGGTCCCAGGCCTGCTGGTCCAGGGCCCGGGTGCGCTGCCCGTTCCCCTGAAGTGGCACAGGTCTAGGGCACGTGCCGTGGAGCCAGGGCCTACCTGACGGCGGCCAGGTGGCAATCGTAGTGCACGATGTTGAAGTGTGATACGGTGCTATAGCCTTGCTGCTTCCGGGGCTTGTTCTCCATCTCCTCCAAGGCCACCCGCTTGGTAAAGGTGTAAATGCCCAGGACCTTCGTGGGCTATAATGGCGACATAAAAGGAGAGGTGAGGACAAACGCCAAGGCGGGCTCTGGAAGGAGGTGAAGCAGAGCAGAGACCCAAATGTCTACCAGCCTAGGAGAAATCCAGAAGGGATGACGGTCGGCACCCCAATCTCTTGGCTGAGCACTTGGCTGGGCAAAGCACTAGTAAAATGAGGTGTGAGGAGCTACCAAAGTAAAGCAGCTGCTGTGTGGCTGGAAAGGCAGAGATATAAGCCTAAACTGTCTTTTCTGTTCGCTTCCTTTATCTGAAAATGAAGAACAAAGTGCCTTCTTCATAAGTCACTTGCTTTTCAAAACTCAGGCAGCTCCACAGGGGCCTGTGTCACAGCAGGGCTCATCAGGCTTGTGGCCCAGGGAAATGGCCCTTCAATGACTCAGGGTGCTAGCAGTAAATTCAAGTTGAAGAAAAAGAGGACCCTTTTAGGCTTTTAGGGAAGCAAACAGGTCACTCGCTGCTCTGCTCCTTTCAGGTATAAATCGAGTTTGGGGGAGCCTGACCTCCCCAGGTGCTCTGAATGGAAGCAGCATGGTGTTAAAAGACCCAGGTCTGGAGTGAGAGGGGCCTGGGCTAGAATTCTGGCTCTGCACCATGGCCTCTGTTTTCTCATCCGTAAACTGGTGCTTCTTATAAGTTTAAAGATAAAATTATGCAGTTGACATAAAGCTCAGGGCTCAGCATAGAAGGGTCTCAATGAATGGTTGCCGTCGATGACAATGACGACGATGATGACTAATGTTCAGATCAGTGTGCCTTCCTGCCTTAGAAGAGGACAGTGGCTGAGATGCAAGCTGGGGCTCCGGCCAATCTCAGAACGGAGTGGGCTGCCAGCAGGGCCCGCGGCAGCTGTACCTGGAACTTGTAGCCCTCCCTGCAGATGCAGCACGTGAGGCCCGGCTCCTCGATCAGCTCCTCCATTTGCTTCAGGAGCGCCGTCTTGGTCACGACCTGGCCCTTCTCATTTGTCTATCAGGGGAACCCCAGACAGCATGTCAGAAGGGCATTTCCACCCATGCACCCACCCCAGTTGGGGGACACTCAGGGACAGCGGTGACCCTCACACACACTAAAATGACTGCAGCATCAAAAGGCCGTCTCTTGTTGGCTTCTAATGAGGGTAAGACCCAGATTCTCCTATTCTCTTCCTACAGGACCCACTGAAGCAGAGGAAACCATCCAGCTGGAACCATGGCATGTCGCCACCTGCCACCAAAAAAAGCCCCCTTTCTTTGTGCCAGCCATACCAAGTCTCAGCTGCCAAGCGCTTTTGCATCACGATTCATTTACTATTCCCATGGGAGTTTTAAAACTGCTGACACTCTAGTTTGTTGGTTTGGAGAAGATTCTCATAGGATTACCGCTTCCTCCAGGGCGGGACAATGAAAAGAGCACAGAGCCCTTTGTGTGAATAGACCTAGGTTCAAAACCCTGTCCACCACTTGTTAGTTATGTGTACTGACCTATTTACTTCATCTCTCAGCCTCCATGAGTTCATCTGGAAATGGGTATAACATCAACCTCACAGGACCACATGAGGCCTTAAATAAAAGCTCACAAGCAAGGTGCCTAGAGCACAGTGCTTGGCAGATAGTAAATTCTCGATAAACAACAGTTACCATCACTATTGTTACTGTTTTTATGAATATGCTAAGTCCCTTAACCTCCGAGTCTCATCTGTATGGCAGAATAACAGCCCCACTTCTGAGGGTGGATGGGAAGACTAAGGAAGGTGAGCCTAGCACATCCAGCCCTGCCTCTTCCTCTGTTCAGCCTTTACCTCCACCATCCCCAATGCCAGCTCCGTCCCAAAGCACAGCTGACTGCCACGGCCATGCCCTCCACAATGTGGGCAGGAACGGGGGGCTGCCCGGGGAGTGGCTGTACCGTCATGCCCAGGGTGCCCAGAGCCTTCTGCCTCATGGCCATGGCCATGCGCTTCTTCTCAGCTCGCGTCTCCCTGCGGGCTGCGTCAATCTTCTTGTTCACGTCAGGGTGTTCCCGAAGTGCCTCCAATAGGTTCTCCGCCAGGGTCCCAATGCCCTCATCGCTAGACACTTGCTCCAGTTTATGCAGGTTTGTGATGGAGTCAGTGCCAATCAGAACCTGCCAAGAAGGGACCAGAGAGACATATGTCTCCAATACATAGACAAGCGTTCCTCCCAGGAGCTTAAAGGTTGAGAAAAACCAACGAAATGGACACAATATTATGTCATCCGCTCAGTTTCAATCAGATCCTTTGATTCTATACTTCAAGAGATTTGGACATATTTTGGCTCTGCCACGGGCCTTTGGCCAGTCACTACGTATCTCTATGTATACAATGGAGGCAATGCCAACTAGCTAACATATGTAAAGCATCCAGGCAGTAACAGGCTCAGGTAAGATTCCCAGGGGAAGTAGCACTTGAGGCCTGGCTGGTAAACACAGTGACTACAGGCAGAACAGGCCCTTGACATTCACAGACGTTGCACTAAGGTCTTCATCTGGGGCTTTCTGGGACCACCAAACCCAGAAGCACAGTGTTTTCTCAACCTAGGGATACTACAAGGCATCAAGCTCTGAAGGCAGGCGCCGTGTGCAAACACCATCTAGGTGAGCATCAAATACTGAAGGCAGGCGCAGTGTGCAAATGCCCACCAGGTGAGCATCAAACACTGAAGGCAGGCGCAGTGTGCAAATGCCCTCCAGGTGAGCATCAGATACAGATGGCTGGGGAAGCCGGGATGGCTCAGTGGGTTGAGTGCTCACTTTGCAGCACCGGGGACCGAGGATCGAATCCCGGCCCCGGCCCGTGCGGACCCATGTGCTGAACTGGGGAGTGCCCCCAGTTCAGTTCTCTGTCTGTGTCTCTCTGTCTTTGTCAAAAATAAATAAATAAATAAATAAATAAATAAATGAATAAAAATAAATAAATAAATAAAAGATGCAGACGGCACGGACAGCGTACACACTCTCTCCAGGTGAG
>PVKE010014623.1:0-34661 GCA_004027555.1 Craseonycteris thonglongyai | reverse complement strand
CTGAGTAGTATTCCATTGTGTAAATGTACCACATCTTCTGTATCCAGTCATCTATCGAAGGGCATTTTGGTGGTTTCCATGTTCTGGCCACTGTGAACAGTGCTGCGATGAACATGCGGGTACAAACATCTTTAAAGATCAAGGTTTCCAGGTTTTTTGGGTAGATGCCCAGTAGTGGGATGGCTGGGTCATATGGTAATTCCATTCGTAATTTTTTGAGGAATCTCCACCCAACTCTTTCTATAGCAGCTCCAAGGCAAAGAAAGCGGGCGTGTTTCCTGCGGCCCAGAGCACGCCAGAGAGCAGGCCTGGACTCCTCTTGAGTCCGCCTGGGCCACCTGCTGTCACAAGCTGTCAGGACCCCAGCAGGGAGGCTCTGGGGGAGCTGAGGAAACAGAAGCTGGAGGTCACCAGGAGTAGGCAGCCGAAGGAAAAGGTGCGCCAGCCCTTTGCCTAACATTTCCCCTGCAACGGGGCTTGATTTGGGAGCCACAGACAATTGCCATTCGCGGCCTGCGGTCTACTGGTGACCCAGGCACAAGTCCAGAGAGAAACAGGGAGAAGAAGGCGCTGGTGGACAGAGTGCATCTTGCCGCCGAGAGGCCGGGGACCTCTCTTCCCCTGGGAGCCCCTGGCTCCATTCTGTGAGGTTTCTGTGTACGGACTTTCACAAGGGGTTGCAGTTGGAGGCGCCCAGCCTTAAACACACGCCCGCCGCTTCGGGGGGCCTGGGGTCTGCGCGCCCCTGTGCACAGGAACCCGAACGGGCTTGCGTGCTCTGCTCCCGCCGTCCTGAAATCCTCCATCCTTTTCCACCAAGGGACCCATTTTGCCCTGAGCCTTGCAAATCCCAGGGCTGGTTCTGTGTGTCGGGCGGAGTGTGTGCAAAGCTGGCTTACGATGGTACCGGCTGGATCAGAACGGGTTTGGGCTTCAACCCCAGAACGACTTGGAGGGTGGAAGAGGAAAACCAGGCGGAGAAAGAGAAGCTGAGCCCCAAGGAAGTCTGAACTCTTCATCAAATTCAGTGTTTTGAATTCAAATCAAAGGTCTGAATCGAGATAGAATTTGCAACTTAAAGTGGCTGTAGTTCCCAGTAGGACATAATGGTCAATAGAAAAGTTCTGAGACTGAATTTCCCGCTACTATAGAGAAGTGAACCAGTATCATTGAATGAACTATTACAAATTCAACAACTGAAGAGTCCTTATGGGTAAAAAAAAAAAAAAGAATCGTAGTGGGTTAAAACCATAAAAAGTGGGTGTAGATACGAAACTTCCCAGTTGGTTTTGAAAATATTTTCATTAGCAGAAGAAATTATGCTTCAAAATGGGTGGGGAGACTTTCTGGAACAGAACTGAATGAGATAACTGTGGAGGGAGGTGCAGTAACTACAATACCTAGCTGAGCTTTGGAAACTTACGGTCACTATTTTACTGCTCGCTGTTGTGCTAAAAAGTTCAGTCCCCACAGAACGGCTTCAGGAACAACCAGAAATACACATCCCCCCAGGAAGTTAAAATTACATCCTCAAATGAGGCTGTGGGACTACAGTATGTACGTATTCGTTTTATTGCATGCCTTGACGTCCTCACACTGCCAGGAATCATAATTACGCCCGCTTGTTGCTCAGGAATTAGAACACACGTTCTAGCCGTTACCTCACTGTGGTCAGTAACGTTCTGTGACCCGAGAGTCCTGAAATACTGAATGTCATGTCTAGCGATTGCTTCATCGCTAACAGACTTAGCTGTCTAAGAGAGAGTGACAATATGAATGAAAACAATTTCATTCATACTCCAGTAACGTAGCAGGGGGGAAAAACATCTGACAATGACATAAGAGGGAAGTTTCCAGAGGGCCTGTTAGTATTCCAGTTTCAGATGGCATTGCAGTAGGGAGATACCCGTTCCTCAGGTATTCTCATGAATTACTGATATGGATATTTGACCTACCCCTTAGGAAAGACATCTGCGAGAAAGAGAAAAAGACAATTCGTACTGACAACTTTCGCCACTGACGGCGTCTGTTACTTCTACCTGGATTTAAACTGCTCTTTTGGAAACGACTTTATTAATCATCCACAGTATTCACTAAGTACAGCTGTAGGCTTAACATTGTCATTTCAAAAACCAACTGCTGCAGACACAGGCTGGCTGTTCATCCAACCTGTTCCTTTTTCTTCCTGGGCTAGACTCTGCTTCATGGTCTGCCGCGTAGTTAGGTGGTTTGGGAGAGTTCTGGCCGGTGGGATATGAATGGAAGGGATATGCACAAACCTTCCTGGAGTGCTTCTTCATACTTCCACTCCTCCTGCCAGTTTGATGTTGTGATGGTGTGTGGAACGTATCACACGCAGGTCTATTGTGGAAGAAAGCTGGGCGCTAAGCCTTGGGAATAAATGCTTAGAGGAGATTTGCCTGCCATTCAGAACTTCACATGGATGAGAAAGAGACTTCCACAGTGGTGTGTCAGGAGAGAGTTTTGTATTTATTTGTGGTAGCAGGTATTGTTATGTGCGATGAACACATTCACCCTTACGAAGGCGTAGGAATTTTAGCTGGCTGACCCCTCACTGTGTTTGAGATCCTATCTAATATTTCATCACACTTAATTCTCCTGATAAGCTGTTGAAGTAGTTGGAACTGTCATTTCACATAGGAGGAATCGAAGGCTTAGAAAAGATAAGCAACCTGCCCGAGACATAAATTCTGCTGAGCGAGGATTTGAACTCAGGTCAGTATGTCTTCAAAGTGCGTTCATGATCTTTCCAATAAGCCATCCCAAGAGGAAAGTGCTGCACACACTGCACACAGGGCACGGGCGTGTTCATTCATCCACTAAGCACGTATTCTGTGTGTATTATGTGCCCTGTCCTATCCTACGCACTGGAGGTATGATACCCTTTGTAATAAGACAGAGAAGAGGACTTACTTTTTGTTTTTTGATGTCCTAAAATTCTAAATGTCCCTTCAGCTTTAACTTGCTCCCAAGACATGGTGGAAATACTAAGAAATAGCTCTCGGTATCTTATTTACTCATTGGTCATCAAGAAGAGTGTGTATGTTTCTTCAGATGCATCTATTACTACTGTGGACAGATGTTAGTCTGAAGAATAGCTGGCTTAAGATAGAGTGAGGGCTTTCTGTCTGAAATTTAGGATGGCATTCCTAAATGCTTCTCCCCACGTTCTTGGGATGGGATAACAACGAAGAGAGGAGAAATCTAGCATATGTTCTGTTTGGAGTATCATCAGACCAGTTAAAGAGTCCGCCAAATTAATGAGGGCACAGTCTGAGAAAGAACAGTGCTATTTAAATAAGAGTTTTATAATAAAGTAATTCTATAACAACAGCCAACATACTTTTATTATAGAAATTTATGAAACTACCATGACAGCAGAGCAGAAATAAAAGTTGACAATTTTTCAAAGTATGTAATCCACTGTAGTTTATACAATATTTATTATCATTTTAGAGTTTAATCCAGCTAAGATTTCATACAATCTGATGAGACTAGGAGAAATCCTTTGAGGCAATATGACTCAGAAGACAAGTTTAGTTTTTCCAAATATGTTGGTAAGATTGGAAAAAAATT
This sequence comes from Craseonycteris thonglongyai, assembly GCA_004027555.1. Lineage (NCBI taxonomy): Eukaryota > Metazoa > Chordata > Mammalia > Chiroptera > Craseonycteridae > Craseonycteris > Craseonycteris thonglongyai. The sequence continues at coordinate 31,064 of PVKE010014623.1, read as the reverse complement.
GCAATGGATAAGGCATACCTAGTAATTCAAAATACAACTCTCAGAATTAAATATTTAAAAACGTTTCCAGACACTCATTTTAGCGGTGGTGTCTTAAGGAATTATTTTCTTACAAAAAGTGGGTTGGGTTACTGTAGAATAAAAATCTGACCCATTTTTTGTGTTTTATAGCAAGAAATCTGTATTCGAATCATTTTGGCAATAGGGAACTAGAGGTCTGGCAATTATGGGAACAAATTACGTATATTTTGTATGGAGGTAAATAAAATCAGGATACAGTTCTTTATTTTTCAGTTGACTTATTAGCTCATGATGTGCTGGGGAAATAAGGGAAAAGGAGAAAGCAGCAATTAAGGACTTTTTTCTCTGGAGAATTGCGTACCTTACAACAGCAAGTTTTGCTCTAGATTTAGGGACGCCTCACCGTTGCAAATGGAGAAAATGGATTAAAACAGACAACAAACCCTTTTCTTCCTAATTAGGGTTCATACTCGCGTGTCCACGATCCCCATAGTTGTGCGTTTCGTGAGAAAAGATGTAGACATAGATGCGTAAGTACCACTCACTATATAAATACCGGGGAGGGACATAGTATAAAAGGATGACGACCGTCACGGCACGGCCAGGACATGGAGAAACAGAGAAGGGAGTGCTCACCAGGAGGAGCAAGTGTTCTAAGCCCAAAGCATTTTTACAAGAACCTTGCACTGGGAACCTAACAGGTGACATCCACAGGGCCAGAGAGTCCCGTGGCAACAGTAACGTTTCCGGTGCCCAGAAGGGGCAAAACGCGGTGTAAGAAAACACCAACTTCCTTTGCAACTTTGTGGCGTGGGATGCATGGGGAACCCCTGGCCATTTTGCAAAAATCCTGTCTCCATGGCGCACACCCCGGAGCCATGCACTTCCCGGGGGAAGACACGGCACTTTCTTCGTGGGGAACGCAGCTCATCATGGCTTCCCCGAAGTCAGGCGAAAACGAATATCCCCACACATGGTGTCATCGGGACGCGTGGCGGAGGGTCCCCGCGCGCCCCGTGCGCCCCGCGCGCCCGCGCGCCCGGCTCGGCGCGCGCGCCCTGGCTCTCCGGCCTCCCGGGCCCGCCAGCGGGTGTCGGCGTCGGACTTGACACCTGGGGGTGGGGCGCGCTCGGGGTCACCCCGACCCCCGGGAGGCGCGCGGCGGGGCGCGGGGCGCGCGCGCACGGAGGGCTCCCCGCCACCGCGGCGTCCCGCCCAGGAACGCCGGCGCCCCGCGCCCCGCGCCGGCTGGCGGGGGGATGTTCTCGCGAGAGGAGAAGGGGGCGCCGCGGCGTTGGGGGGCGCCGGGGAAGCCTGCGCACCGGGGCCCGGCCGGGAGGGACGCGGAGGCGGCGGGCTGGCCGGGGACGCGGGGGAGCCGCTCCCGCCCCGGCGCCGGGAGCCAGCGCCTGACGTCAGGAGTTCTCCTCCAAGTCAACAAGCAGCCCGGCGGCGGGCGGCGGGGTCTCCCCGCGGCGGGGCGCGGCCGGCACCGGAGGCCGCCGCCCCCCGAGCCCCGCGTCCAGTCTCCGCCTCCTCCGCCCGCCCCCGCCCGGCGCGCCGCCGCCTCCCGCTCCCGCTCCGCGGCCCGGCCCGGCCGGCGCCCGCCCTGCAGCCCTCCGCCCGGCCGCGCGGCCTCCAGGGGGGCCCCGAGGCTCTGCGGGGTGGGGGGAGGGCCGGAGGGGAGAGGAGGGAGGGGGACCCCCGCGTCGCCCCCTCTCCTCCCCCCGCCCCCGGCTCCCTCCGCCGCCGCCGCCGCCGCCGCCGCCGCCCGAGCAGCTGCGGGGCCGCCGCCGCCTTTGCAGGTAACAGCCCCCCGCCCCGCGCGCGCGCCCTCGGCCCCCGGACCCCGCTTTCCTTCCCTCCCTCGGGCCGGGGGGCGCGCGATGCCCGGCGCGGGCGAAGCGGGGCACCCCGTCCCTTTGCCGCGGGGAGGGGAGACGGGTTGGGGGCGTCGGTGCGCGTGCGGGCTGCCCCCCGGTCCCTGCGCAGCTGCGCGCCCCCCGCGCGCGCGGCCTGGGGAGGGGGCGCGCCCGGGCCCCGGGGGCACGGGGGGCACGGGGTGCGGGTGGCGGCGCGGTTGCATAACGCGCGGGGCGCCGGCGGCGGTGTGTTTGGGTTGGGGGGAGGGGGCCGGCTGCCGCGCTCGTGCGCCGGGGCGCGTGGGGTGCGGTGCGGGCGGGGCCGCGGGGTCCCCTCGCTGCGCGCCCCGCCCCGGCGCCGGCGGCGGTGGGTGCCGCGCGTGTCTGTGTTTCTGATCGTCGCGGGGCTCCGATCCCCGCGGGACTCGGGTGCTAAGAATAGAAACGCGCGGAAGATGCTGGGCTGGGCCGGCCCGGGGATGCGGTGGCGGCTGTGGCTGCACGTAAACAAGCCGGCCTCTTCCTCGCCGTGCTGCTCCTGCTCCTCCTGGGCCCGCGCCAGCCGCGATGCCCGCGGCGCCCCGAGTGGAAGGCTGGCGGGTGGGCTGTGCGCCCTGACGGCTGGGCGGGGTCACCCTGGCGTGGGAGTGCCCGGGAGCAGGGCTAGGCCCCACGGAGTCCCTGGGCCCAGGTTTGCAGTTGGACGTGCTGAGCCAGGAGTCCAGGCTCCCATTCCTTACATCAAAATAACAGGGGAGGCCGGGAGGGCTCAGTGGGTTAGGCGCTCACTTTGCAGCCCCGGGGACCCAGGATCGAATCCCGGTCCCGGCCCGTGTGGACCCATATGCTGAGCTGGGAGCTCCCCCAGTTCAGTTCCCTCTCTGTCTCTGTATCTCTCTCTCTTTCTCTCTCCCCTCTGTCAAAATAAATAAAAATATTAAAAAAAAATTCTTAAGTTGTAATTAACCACAGAATAATTGGAATAAAAAAAATAATAATGTTACCCTTTCACTAGTGTGATAATGGGGTGAAATGAAAGCCCAGTGGGCAGTGACTCATAACCTTTCCAAAGAGAAATTCAACAGTGAGACCTGTGCGTCTACACGGATCCCTTGCTAGGGTGAATAAACTGCTCTCACTCTATTTTGAAGCTAAAAGATAGGAAATGATGACTTTTTGCCACGAACGCGTTGTTGAGCGCCTCCAATGATCAGTTTAGGTATGTGTTCCATGTTTGGTAAAATGTGGTCGTGTAACTTTTAGTAGGCTGTCAATCATTAGACAAGCACTGGGTTTTGTTTTTGGTGGAAAGTCATTGAAATAGATCAGACATTGTTAGGAAATGGTTGGGAAAAAACCAAAGGTGGAAGAGTCCCAGAAAGATAGTTTGGGAAACTTTGTCTTCACTACTTGAGTGTCCTTGCAAAATACGTATAAATGAAGGCGAATATTCCAGGAGGCAGTTGTCTAATAACATGCACATAATCAGGACATTGTTGTCTAAAACATGAAAATATTTTTACGACAATATCCTAACACATGACTAGTTTTCTAAGGTATATGACTGAATGCACAAGTACTTTCAAGATATGTATCAGGACTGTAGGTGTCTTTCTTTTGCTAATACATAATCTTGACTTTAACAGTTTACTAAGAAGATTGTATTTGAAGATCTGCTTTTTGTTTTTTTTTCCACTAGGGCTGACCCCAATATCTTTGATTGGCTGAGCTTCTCCTTTTAAGGAGAAGATAACATTGGGCTTGAGATGAATGTAGCGTTTTAGTTTCTGATGTATGTTTGTACTGTTTATTTGCAGTAGTGTGTTTGCTTGCAGTATTAAAACATCTAAAGTAACTGCAAAATAATTTATGAAACTATTATTTGTGTTCATTTTGTCCCGTACTCTCTGCCTCTCCATAATGATACTGAATAGTTTTCCAACTTTAATTTTCAGTGTGACATTGACTTACTTGAAGTTGTGTATGTCAGTACTTAAGGGTTCTGCTTTTGACGTTTTTGGTTATGTAAGTTCATAGCTGTGAAGTATTTTAAATAAGATTTCATCCATTCATCCGACTAATGCGAGAGTGAGATCGGTGTGGTAGCGGCTGATTTGATGAAAAACTTTTCTTATTTATATTTCATTCAGATGACCACTACCATTAGAAAGAGAATTTGTTTTCAGATCACTGTAAATCTAAAACATCTTTTGGTTAAGTATATCATAGGACAGATGCACTTTGCATAAAGTCTTGTGCAAAGTAGGGATCTAAGATTTTTCAAACGCTTACCTTTTGTTTTAAACATGTGAGAGATTTTCTTTCTTACAAAAAATTAAGTGGAAATTTCCAACCATTTGGGTTTCTTTAAAAAGAGGAAACTTACCAATTCATTTTGTGGAAGTTTAGAGTTTACTTTAAACTTTGCATATTTTTGTGAAAGAATAGCTACACTTTGCTGTTATACCTTTTAGTTCAAGAATTCACCCTTGGGAAGATAAAGTAATTATTGTTAACAACATGTTAATTGGATTTTTAACATGCTATGATAGGATCTTGTCTTTGTAAGCATGATTTGAGTTTCAAGCATCAAAAATATTTCACTTGAGACCATTTAGATTTGAATAACAACCTGCAAAAAACAAACAAAACTTTCATTTTGTTTTGATCAAATCAGCCTTGTAATTTGACTTGCATTTTTTATTTTTTCTAAGTTAATAACAAATTAAGGCACGTCTGAAGAGCTGTGTTAGAATGCTCAATTCACTTAAAATCGTTCTTTTTGTAACTCCAGGTTTCGAAATATACATCAGTAATCTAAATCCCGGTTTCGTGCAGCATGATCGCTCTGATGCATTTGATGTCCACCTAAATATTTTATCGTGGTGTGTTATGTGTGATAGAGCTACAGTCAGTGTAGATTTAATGCTAGCCGTTGCCTGGTGAGTCTTGTCCTCTGCCAGGCACTGTTACACGCGGTTAGCATGTGTAAGTTTGCCTACTTTTCATGACAGCCCCTGCTACACTTTTGAAAGTGATTATCACATGAGAAAACACTTATGGTAGCATGATAAAAATCTGTTTCATTGACCTTTCCTCATTCTGAAACGCTTTTTTAAGTGCTTTTCTCTCACTTGTTTGTGCCTAGAGTTCACAGTGACAGTGCTAAATTTTGATAATGTAGTACCACAGTTGCCACAGAAATAAGTCGGTATAGTAAAAAGTATATTGGCTGTTCCATAACATCCTGGTTTTTTTTATTTCAGTTGTTTTAAATGCTGAATGAAATGCCTCAAATGGTCACATATTTGTCTGTAGCACCACAGTCTTGCAGTATATTAGATGCAAATCCTTTTCATTTGCCAGGTAATCTTCAAAGAGTAGTTGATGAAGCAACATGCCTCTGGACTTGTGGATTTACTCTGTTTATATTTATTTATTGCCATCTGCAGATCTTTTACATACCTAAATAGGTGTATTTTACTAGTGTTCAAAGGGAAAAGTAAAAAGATTTACTAGAAGAAGTCACTAGAAGACTTTCAGATGAGAATTTCTCTCCCCTATGTAATTAAGAAAGCCGCTGGCTGACTGTTACGTATTTGTGGGACTGGGGTATGGGAGGGAAAGAAAGACAGTATTTTGCCAAAATGGGAGTTTAGTTCAAATTTTGTTGGAGTGGGATTAATGTTTCAGTGTTGATTTTCCCACCTATATTGGACGTTAGAGGGTGGGAAGTGTGTACAATCATGAGACTGTCACTTGAGATGCCATTTATAAATGAAATCGATTTGAACCTGAAGAATCATTAACTGTTAGCTTTGGAAGAGCTGTAGACTTACTTAGAGTGTGTCTAGTGCTGCACTTTTATTTTTATGGCTAAGGAAACAGGCACAGAGAATTGAGCCTGTCTAGTGCCCTTCCTAATGTACCGTGTTCAGGAGCCTTGTAGGATTCCATCCCTACTGGGTAACTCTTGGTTGAGTCAGGGCTAAAATCTGTCCTGATTCTTGGCACTTAATGGTCCATAAACCAGTTGTGTTTTGTGTGTATATGTGATTTTTTTTTACAATCAGGGAGGCAGATCTTAGAAAGATTTTACACGTACATTGGGAGAAAACGGCCACTGTGCAATGCTTAACCTGCCCCTGTTATTACAGGGACCTGCACATGGAGCCAAGCCACGTTCTGCAGGAGGAAGGCTGGGAATTACTTGTCAATAGCTTGTTCGGCAGTGTACTAATCAGGGACTCAATAAGCGTTTTCCTCATTGTTCCACATTAGAGTATATTAAATTTATCACCTAGCACAAGTTGCTTTTTAATTTGATAAATAATGGCTGTGTTGGGGAACCCGGGAGGGCTCAGCAGGTTGAGCGCTAGCTTTGCAGCCCTGGGGTCCAAGGATTGAATCCTGGCCCCGGCCCATGTAGTCCATATACTGAACTGGGGTGTGCCCCCAGTTTGGTTCTCACTGGGGTGACCTTCACATGTGGAAGGCCCCTGACCAGTCCCTGCCCTGTGCAGCCCCATGCCCACCTGTGGAATGAAACCGTGTAGAAAACTAATGACGTGCAACTATGGAGACGGCTTTGGGCCCTCCCCCTTCTCTCTCTCTCTCTCAAAAACAATAAAAAAAAAATGACTGTGTTGATTAAAATGACACTAAGCACCCTCAACGGGTAGGGATGAGAGGAGAAATGCTTTATGTGTTTGCAGTATATATATATTTCAAAGTTTGCAAAGCTGAGTTTTAAGAATTGGCAATTTGAAAGAACAACTCTTGTGTGAAAGTCAGAAATCTTCACTATGCTTATTCAGGTATTTTTCCATAATGTAAGGTATCTATTATTATGTAAGTATATTATTCTGAAGAGAGGAAAGGTATACGAAATACATAATTGGTGTGGCTCAGTTTCCTGTGTTATGTGTTTTTTTTTTAAGATTTATTTTATTGTTAGAAGTGAGGAAGGCTCAGGGCAGTCTCCATGGTTGTACATCATTAGTTGTGACGTAGTTTCACTCCACACTGGTGGATGTGGGGCTGCACAGGGCGGGAACCGAACTGGGGGCTTCCAGCGTGGAAGGCAAGCACCTCGCTGTCATCCCTGCGGTGACCAGTTGCCCTGCAGTTCAGCCTGTGGGTTTGCACAGGCCAGGGCAGGGATTCGATCCCTGACCTTGAAATTGTAAGGCAAGCGCTCAACCTGCTACTGAGCTATCCCAGCATCCGTTACGTGTTTTTAACAGGATAATAACTCTTGATGGGGACACAATGGCTGAGTTACTTGAAGTCAGAGCAAGGTGCCTTGCCTTTTCTTTCCACTTCAGTATTTTTCCTTTCTCTCAAATCCTTTTGAAAGTTTTGCATAGCCTTATGCACTTACTATGGCATGTAGTAGTTTCACCTATTTCTTGTAAATAGATGAATATCACAAAATTACACTGTGGTTACGCTTGACCCTCATTTGTATTTCAAAGTAGCAGCATTCTGTTGTGTTTGAACATTACTTGTCTTTATTAATTCAATTTGGCTAGCATATCTAAAGAATATTAAAAAATTGTGGTGCAGAGCAATTATATTCTACATAGTGTTAATTATAGCCAAGTTTATAGTTTAGAGAAAGTTGTATGAAATTATTGTATGGTGGCTGTTAACTTAGAAATTGACATATAGGAAACTATTAATCGAGGGGTTTTGTTCTTATTTGTAAAAAAAAAAAAAAAAGACAATTGCTGGTGCCTTTTAACTTTGTCACCCTACTTTTAATCTTCTGTTATAATTTCATTTGTGATTTGAAAACATTGTGCTTCAGTGAACTTCTGAAAAATAAGTTATACAGGAAATACGTTCAGAACTATCCTCAAATGTTATACATATTTTTGAGAGTTCATATCATGCTATTTGGTAGAAAGCATACCAAACTGAGAGAAGACGTGAGTTACAAGTACTCTTGTTGTTTGTCAGTAACTTGTTCCACTAACTGTGGAGAAGTAATGTCATTATTGGTTGGTCACAGTTTTCCTAGTTTCAAAATTGTAGATACAACAGCTATAGCATAAGTTTGTTTCTGGAGTCAAATGAGGTCATATATATGAAGGCACTTTGATAACAAATAAAGGTATGGGAAAGATTTTAAAATAGTTTGTTTTGCTTGCCTCCCTGTGTACTTAATATAGTCTTTGTCACAGAGTAAACAATTTATACATCTTTATTCACTGTGTGTGTATGTATATGTTTTCTTACATGAGTGATATTTTTAGATGTTTGAAGAAGTTCAATTTTTGCTTCAAACTGGATGATTGATTCCCATAAGTAAGCAAATATCTTAAAAATATTCTTAAAAGTATTGTTAAGAAAATATGCCATTCTTTTTTTCCCTTCCATAATGGTTACTTTTGGGCAGTGTTGATGCTTGATTTGTATGGGAATCGACATTTGAACATGTTAACAAAAGGAAATATCGAAAAACATTGAGAAGAAAAGGATAGTTTAAATGCGTGCCAGTCCTTACAATTAATAGTGGTCTATAGGAAACATACTTCAATGAATAGGGAAGAATACTTATTGTAATTTGAAGTATTTATATGCAAATGCTTCCATAGTGTTCAAGTTCAGGATTGTTAAGATGGCTGAATACCGTTTTCTGTTGACTTAGAATGTTAGTTTGCTTAGTCTACTCTTGTCTTTATCTCAGGCTGCATCTCCATTGATTTATCCACTAATTCATCTATTCCATCCATATTTGTTGAACATTTCCTGTGAGACAGGCACTGTCAACTTGCTTTACTAAATAAATAATAATGCTATTGAGTGAGGTAAAAGATGCGAAAATGTTTTGTGAATTGTAAAGTGATGCAATTCAGATGCAATTATCATCATCAAATTCTCAAATAGTTCTGAACAAAAGGACCCTTAGTGTAAATTCGAAATTGAACCTGCCAAGGATGTTGTGTGAAAATTTTTATAAGGAGAAAATATTGGATTACTCAGCAGTGCAAATTTTAATGCAATAGACTTAAAAGAAAAATAAACCAAATTTTGTCTGTTACAGCTCATTGAAAAGAACACATTTCTAGAGAAGTTAGGACTGTTAGGCGGAGGTGAAGTTCGCTGCTTTCGGAAACAGATTCCGTCCTTCAAGTCCATCTCGTCACGTTGCCTATTCGTGTTTCTAGTGGGATAGGAGGCCGGGAGACAGAGTGGAGGGGCCTTGGTGCAGGTGGAAAGTCAATCCAAGGACATAGTTTCCTGCTTAGAAGTCCAACAGCATTGTTTTACTACACAAAAGACAGCATTTATTTCTAGCGTTAAATTGACCATAATTCTAGAGTAGTATGCCTTAGAATGTCCGTTATGTTCAACGAATGTATCATTTTGGTCGGTAGAGACTCAAGCAATTTTTAAAACGGAAAATTATGAGTGTGGGTAGAAGACGCAGATGGAGGAAGCCAAGGCTGTCATGTGTGCTCACCGTCCTTGATGAAAAGGATACATTGTGTCCAATTGATTTACTACACGTTTTAGAAGTTTACGTATATAAGCACTGATAAACGCTTTTCATCTATAATCGTTTTTTGAAACAGTTTCATTCTAAACAGAGTTCGCCGATTTGGGGTTGGTCTGGAAAGTTCAGTATGTTGTTTCATGCTGGGATGGGCAGCGTGTGCCCGGTTCTTCTAAAGTAGCCCGGTGACCGCGTGCAAGTCACTTCCTCTGTCTTGACTCTTTTCTTAACTGTAAATTGACGTTCTCGCCCAGCCTTAAGGTTCGAATAATGAAATGTCCATTAAAAAGATATAGAATCCATTTTGACAGTAGTTTTGATTCGCTACCATTTTTCATAAAACCACTGTAATACACGTTATTTGAAGAGGAAAGTCGATATTTTAAAACGTTTATCGGATATGTATTATATTTTGGTATTTCTAAGTGTTGATGACCCCTGGTGTCTTCCACTTACAATTCCGAGAATATTCAGATCCGGATTTTCTTTGACCCAGATCATAGCATTTTATTGCTAGAACCTACGCGTGGCTGTGCTAGGCATGGCCCCCCTGGCTGCAGGGCTACTACCAAAGGGAAGGTGTGCAGTGCAGCTCTTAGGAAGGCATCTTGTGTTAGCGTCCCCAGGATTTAGCTTCCCCATCATGACTTCTGCAGTGCCAAACGTGAACCCTTTTTCTTACCTACCTTTGTGTGTAGGTAGCCAGTGGACCATGTTGAGTTCTTTTGGAAGTTACAGAAATCAAATTAAAATGATCTTTGGATTTTTTAGTGAGGTTTTTTTGGTGTGTGTGTGTGTGTGTGTGATTGGTTTGTTTTTGCCTGTTTGTTTGTTTTTTGCCTATTTTTCATGGTGAAATGGGGCTTGTGTTGTGGCCATGGGGCCATATCCTGTGACCACTTCCTAAAGTGTGCTCCTCTTGACATCCATACATGTTATTGTAATAAATTTAGGATTTGCTGTGTTAAAGTCATACGCATTTTGCACCTTTACTATGTTAAGAGTGATGTTTCAACAGAAGGACGTGGCCTGTAGAATCACCCACTTCTTTGACCAAAGAATTTTTTTTTTAATCATCTTCTTCTGACATTTTCAGAATTTCTCTTAATATGCAGTTTAACAGGTTTTGGGAAAATGCACCCAGATTCTGAGAAGCTTTTTGACTCTGTAGTAGGTGACCCTGCCGACGTTGAGGGCGCCCCACCCCAGTGCACATGTTGGGGTGGCCTTCTGTCTGTTCAGCCACACACACTGTCTTCAGAGGTTGTCGGTCTTGATTCCTGACTCAGCTACATGATCACGCTCTGCATTTTATTTGCATTGGACACAGAACTGTAACTCGGGGCAGTACCAGCGAAGGACTCTAAACTTGAACTTACTGCTCTGCACTATTTATCAAAACCCATTTTGAAAAAATAGTCCATCCATCCTTTTCACTTGTTATCTGCCATTTATGCCTGTGTTCCCGGAGCACATATTTTGGTCCCTTTCCGTGGAAGTGCTTTAACTCCATTTTATCTTGGTATTTTCCTTTTTAGGTTGAGAGGCACAATAAGAAATTGCCCTGTAACTCATTGCTATATATATGTGAGGATGTGTTTTGATGACTTTGTTTTTTATGCTACTCATATAAGGTATCTTGTAAAGACCCATGGGATAAATTTCAGATTTTTGTCCCAGGAAGAATTGTATTCCTTCTGAGCAACTTCTTTTGTTTTTTCTTTTTTCCTTTAAAAAGTACTTTATGGAACCTGTACATATTGAATCTGATTGTGTTCCCTTATTTGCATTGCTTCTTGAAAGCCTCGTGCCAAATTTGTGGCCCGTCTTTCTCAAATATGTAGATTTTTACTCTGGCTTCTTTTTATCTTTATTTAAGGTAGTCTAGTTTGGGAGTTAAGAATGCAGGCTCTGGAGTCAGACAGCCGGATTGAGTATGGTTCCATCATTCGTTAGCTGTGTTCTAATTGCGCATGCTGCTTAATCTCCGTGAACCTCAGTTTTTGCATCTGTGAAATGGAGTTAATAGTCCCCTCAGAGGGTTGTTGTGAGGATTACCTGAGAATAATAGATGTAAGCACCTACAAACACACCTTGAATGCCCCATCCATACTTTTTTCTACTTTCATATGCCCTTCACTTCTCTTTGTCTACTTTAAAGAATGATTGACTTTATATTATTTATCATATTTTACTTACTGAAATCAACTTAAAATATTTCTTGGAACAGGCAGAGTAAGCACTAATAAATGTTGGTTCTTTTAGCACATTGTATTTTACATAAAGTACAGCAATTGAAAACATCCGCAGTTGCTTTCCTATAACTATTTCTAAATTTACAGAAAGTTTGAAATTAGACAGACATGAAGATTTACTTTTAAGTCCACTTCACTTTTATTCTCTTTTCTTTTCCCCTCAAGCACACATCACCCAACAAATTTTCTGTATTATTTGTGGAGGCGTGACAGCAGTTTTCTTAAGATACATATTTTTTTGGATTGCAGCCTCTGAGGTTAAAAAGTTTCACTGTCATTTGAAATCTGTCACAAGACCAGGGAATTGCATTCATTATAGAGCTATTTAATAAATAAGTTCCCCAGTTTGAAGAGCTAGACTTTTATGTGAGGTCAGGCCAGTTGAAGACATTTACAAAGAATTAGTTGTTTGTTATTGCTGTGTGAGTTGCAAGAATGGAAAAAAAAAAAAAGAAATTCTTTCTTCAATACTTCCTTCCAGGCTGAGTCATCACTAGAGGAGTGGGAAGGGCAGCAGCCGCAGCAGAGAATCCAAACCCCAAAGCTGCTATCACAGAGTCCCATTCCGCCAAGTGGGGGCTAGCGGGAGCCACCATGTGCGATGTGACCATTGTGAAAGAAGGTTGGGTTCAGAAGAGGGGTAAGTGTTCAACACAACCGCAAACACTACGGTGGGTAAGTGTGCTTGCTACCCGCTAGTGCTGTCCTGGAAGTTCATGTTTTTTCTGATTCTGTGAACAAAGTGAGCTGTACTGTACTATGTCCAGTAAGAGGGACATGCTATTGAACACAAGTGTTAGGAATGTGCTTGTTACTCTTTGTAATTCTTGATTTCGATCATGTATAATCAAGTCACGAAGGTTTGGCTTTCTGCTATGTTGCATGCGTGTTACAGAAAACCTGCGTTGTATTTTTCTGGGTTGTCTACAGACTCTACCCCCCCAGAGGTGTCTTTAGAATGCTTTAATATCTAGAAAGGTGTCGAACTTGTATGCATGTAAAGACGTGTAAGCACAAATAAAATGATTCAGTTATATTAAGCCGATTTGGGTGGTGGCAGGGGCAGGGCTTAAAGTAGTATTTCACCCACAAACTCATGGATTCAACAGTCTTGTGAATTAGGTAAGTAAAAAGATCAAGTGAGAAAAGGGTGTCTGTGTTTAATTTTATGTTTTTATTTCTCATGGTCTTTACTTTTAGTATTTCTTATTTAGTCCTACTGTTGATAATTGAGTCCTATACATTGTTATGCTTTTGTGATATTACAGGAAAAACTCTTCAGTGTAAAACTTTTATCCTCTATGATAACACCTGTTAATGTGGTTAATGTGTTTATTAGAAATCTAGAGTTTAGACTAGTTGCCAGGCAACTGCTTGTTTATCCACATGGCCAAGTTGAGTAGGATGAGGGCTGTTATGGTCTCAGAACTTTTAAGTTACTGTCTCTGTTGTGTGGTTAAAACGTGCCTCTTCAACAGTGATTTTAATATTCTTTTAAGGTCTGTGCATACCTGTGCTGAAAAGCTGTCAACAGCAGTTAAATGTGATTATGTCTTGTTTACTCTTTAAAAATCAGTCTTACTGAGTTATACTTTGCATATAATAAAACTCACCAATTTTAAGTGTAAACTTTGATGAATTTTGCCAAATGTATACACTGGTGTCACAAACACTATGATTATAACACGTAACACTTCTGTCACCCCTACTCTGTTACTGTAGTTTTGCTTTTCTAGAATTCCACATAAGTGGGGTCCTACAATACGTCGTCCTTAGGGTCTGATGACTTTCACGTAACATGACACTTTTCAGATTCATCTGTGTGTGTCATGAGTTTCCTCCTTTTTATGGTCGAGTAGCATTCCCACTGTCTGGACATGTGGCCATTTATCAGTTTACCAGTTGATGGACATTTGGGTTGCTTCTAGTTTTGGGCTCTTAAGACTAAAGTTGCTATGAAGAGTTGTGTGCATGTCTTTGTGTGATGTGTCTTCATTTTTCTTGGGCAATAACCTAGGAATGAGATGGCTGGGTCATATGGTAAGTATAAGTTTAAAGTGATAAAAACCGCCAAACGCTTTTCCAAACGGGCCGACTAATACTTTTACTGTTTATGTTTAATTTCTTTTATGTTATTCTCATTATAAATTTGGAAAGCATTTTTAGATTTCAGTGCCCTATGAGGTATTTTTCTGTTTATTTTTTGTCTATTATTATTTTTCTTACTTCGTTTTTGGGGGGAGTTGGCAAATCACTTAAACCTTTTAGAGTTTTATGGATAAAAGCTTTAAAATCTGTTCTCACAGGATTGTTGTGAGGATTAAATGAAATAATGGATATGGATGTGTTTTGAGAATTTTCACACCAAATGTAAGCTGTTGCTGTTACCACATTTTATCAAGGGTTTAGGATGGTTCTTGAGTCTATTTAGTTAATTGTGTCTCCTCTGAAATACCATAATAGAATATATCAATATATTTTTTTTTTCTATATTGGTTAGAGAAAGGATTCTTGTGTATGGGTGTGTTTTAGGTAGTAATAATCTTATGAACATAAGAGTTTGAATAGGACCCAAAGGTATAAAATGAAAAGTAAAAATCTTTCTACCCTCTGTCTCTTTCAACTAGTTTCTCTCCTTAGAGATAACTAATTTTAGACCTTTTATATTTTAATTCTGCTTTTTATTCTACAGTTATATATAATATGCTTAACTTTATTTTTGACTTAAGTAATCTAGTATGTCCCCATTGTGAAAAATTAAGAATTTAACTTTTAATACCTATTCTCTTCATTTTTCTTTTCTCTTTCTTTTTTTGGCATTTATGGTTAAATTTCTAGCTCTTGCAGCATTAATTCTATAAATTCTGTAGACATCATCTTGCCATTTTATAAGTTGAGAAAAGTGAGTACTTCTCACAAACTTTCCCTTTCATATTCCCTTCCCAGTTTATGTCTACTGTAACATTTATTTTGTATTGTCAGGTGATTCCTGTTTGTCTGGGTATATTTGTGAATGAAAAGACTAGGGTTACTGGTAGTATCCTCTGTCCATTTTTACAATCTGTGTGTATTTTTCTATATTTAATGACAAGTTAGATTCACTGAATGAAGATTTGTAGTGATAGCGTTACCTATACTCTTGAAAGCATTAGTTGAAATATTGGGGGAACCAAATAGGGCTTTTTTTCCTCCACCATTCTTCATTTATTCCTTTAGAGAAGTTCACTATTATTTTAATAATTTGTGGTTTAGTCAGGTAAGTTTCATTATTTACTCTTGGTATTTGGCTGTAGTTTGGTGTAAGGAATTTATTCTAGAAGAGCATTATTGCTGTCTGCAGATGGTTATCACCTGACCTGGTGTACTCATTTAAGAATAAATACGATAATATCTTCTTTCTTTCCCTTGCCATGTGGTTTTAACATGATGAGAAAATGTGAGTAGAGGAGTATTTTTAAACTAAGAAATTATTAATAAAGGGTATTGATGTAAAAAGTCATAATATAGCCCTTACTTTGAATGCCAGTCCTTTTTCTGAAAGCTGTATTTATTAATCAGTTCTTGTTAGCTCATATTCAGATATAATGTCACTTTATTTGGTCTTCAGTAAGTATCTTCCAGAAAAAGGGAGGAAAAGGACTTACAGACAATTGTTGATATTGTGTAGCATAAATGCTTTCCTAGATTTGTTATTAGTGGCACATCGGTCATACAACCTTTTTTTTTCTCTGTACTTTTCTAGATCTGCAAAATCGTGAGCATTAATTGAGATAACACATTAACATTGTATTATTGATGTTAGAAATGACAGTAAAAGAAACATCATGCCATCAACACAGAGTAAAGTGTCTACATTTTCTTCCGTGATGGTCCTTGGGGAGCCCCTCACAATTTGGTTGCAATTAGCGTAGGAGACATTTGTGTATATATTAAACACTTGTTAAATCATTTCCTTCAAAGACCAGCCTATAACATAAACTCGGGTGACTGGAAATCTCACAACTACATGTCAAGTTTTGCTTTCTTAGTTTGTTCCATTGTAGCTAAGTGGTAGCATTTGCTCTGAAGAAACGTATTGCATTAGTAAAGGGGAAACTTAAGCTTAAAAGGTCCAAGTTATGGAATTAAGTAGATTGCAGTCATACTAATCCGGGACTTACTGCAATTTATAAAATTTTGTTTGCTTAATAATACTGTTTCTTGGGTGAAGCCGGGATGGCTCAGTGTTAGGTTAAGCGCTCACTTTGCAGCCCCGGGGACCGAGGATCGAAGCCCGGCCCCGGCCCGTGTGGACCCACATGCTGAGCTGGGAGCTCCCCCAGTTCAGTTATCTCTGTCTCTGTATCTCTCTCTCTCTCTCTCTCTCTCTGTCAAAAACAATAAAAATAAAATAAATAAATAAATAAATGGCCAAAAAAAAAAATAATACTGTTTCTTAAAAACCTAAGTATGCAGTCTCTTACAGTTGTGGAGCGCCAGTTAGTTCCTTGATAAGTTAAAATCTGTAACGTTTATCTAGTCAGCTCATAATCTGTCTTGAAATTGGTACAGATTGAAAAGCAGTTTTATTATTAAAAACACTTTGAGTGATGCATGTGCGGTGTGTGCATGTGTTAATTTCTTGCACTTTTTCTTGTCTTGAACTTTGATGGGTGTTTTGTATATGCAACCAGTTTGTGCTTTCAAGGAACTTTTCCCCTCAGTTTGCCTTGTTTCCAGTTCAGGAAAAGCCATAAACTGTGTCAGATGAAATGGTTTGTTTATATGAACTAGAATGTTAGTCTTTGGTCATTCCAAACTAGAACTTTTATGAGTTTTCTCACAAAATATCTTAATGCCACTATGCAACATATACTTTGGTAATGTAAAGATTGTTTGGGTTATGTTTTAATGTGTGATTGTTGTGATATAGTCAATTACAAGTTGTTACAGAAAACAAAACACACCATTTTGGGTGCTCACCTAAGTTCAAGGGCCTTCTCCTTTGCTTTCGAAGTACTCGCGTACCTTTTGTTCATGTTTTATCCATGACATGACTTTTGAAATAAATTATAAAGTGATTAAGGAAATAGAAAATGACCGTATGATTTCCTGTTTACTGCTCAGCAGCAAGCGTTTTCCATAGAGAGCACAGAGCTGTGGTAGTGACTATAAACCACATGACAGATGAGAGAGGCTCGGTCACTGCTGACGCAGCAGGGAAAGATGGAATTGGTTGGTAATGGCATTAAAACTTGGTAATGTAAAGAATGGACAATAGGGGAAAGCCGGGACGGCTCAGCGGGTTGAGCGCTCGCTTTGAGGCCATGAGGACCGAGGATCGAATCCCGGCTCCGGCCCAGGCAGGACCCACGTGCTGAACTGGGGAGTTCCCACAGTTTGGTTCTCTAACTGTCTCTGTCTCTGTCTCTCTCTCTATCTGTCAAAAGTAAAATAGAAATAAATATGAAATCTTGATTTAAAAAAAAAAAAAAAAAAAGAATGGACAATAACATGAAATTTGTGTTTCTGATCGTTTGAATATATTTGTTTTCGTCTATGTGCTGCATGATGTGCTCACCACGCAGAATCAGTTCTCTTTCCATCATCATATATTTGATGCCTCCTCCCTACTCCCCCCTACCGTCACCTTCAATTTTTGAAGGACTTTTTTCATGGTATGTAGAATTCTGACTTGATAGTTTTGTTTTGGGCATCACTCTAAAGATGCCATTTCATTTCTTCTGGTCTTCATTGTTTCTGCGGGGAATCAGGTGTGATGATGTGTTTTTCCCTGTATATAAAATGTCATTTTTTTTTTTCCCCCCTTGGCTGCTTTCAAGATTTTTTTATTGCTGATTTCCAGCAGTTTCAATAGGATGTGTCTCTGTGTTGTTTTCTTTGTGTTGATCCCCAAATGTATGTTTTCCACTAAACTTGGGAAGTTGGCCATTATTTCTAAAGAACATTGTCTTTCCTGTTCTTCGTCTCTGTTTTTCAGACTGGATAATTTCTATTAAGCTGTTAAGTTCACTGACCCTTCCCCCCCATATAGTGAATTTTTCTACTTGGTTCTTCTTTAAAAGGTCCTGTTTCTCTGCTGCAATTCTTTTTCTCTTCATTTATTATGATTGTATTTGCTAAGTCCTTGAATGGTGTTATAATGGTTGCTTTAAAGTGCTGGTCTGCTAATTCCAACATTAGAATTCTTGGAGTTGGTTTCTGTTGAGTACTTTTTTTCTTTGCCTTGGATTACATCTTGTCATTCTCTTCGTGTCTGGTAATTTTCAGCTGTATGCAGCTCATCGTGCTGATAGATCATACAGACTCATGATCCGTTACTTCCTTACAGACACTGCTGGTTTTTGTTCGGACTGCTACTTACCTTAGTCTGTGTAGTCTCCACTTTATTTCCCTTCTTGTGAAGAGCAGCTGAAATCTCTGATTTTTCTGATTTTTTCTTCTACTGTTTGCTTTCTGCTTTCAGGCTCATTGCAGCTTTCCTGTGTGTGCACAATTCATGGGTTAGTCAGAATTTGGGCCGAGTTTATAGGTAGGTTTTCGGGCTCCCCTCTGAGTCTCTCTTTTTTGTGGGAAATCCCTCTCATTTCCAGCCATTTAGGCAGCTCTGAACTCCTCCCTCTGGTGCCTTAAACCCGCAAGACTGTTGTTTTCCACCTGAGTTTTTACTCGAATCTCAAGGACTGGGGAGCCCCTGTAGCAGAAACCAGATAAATGCAAATCTCACCCAAGACACTTCCCTCCCTCCAACTTCCCTCCGGATTCTGCTTGCCTTTGGGGTTTCCCACGGCTCTCAGGTAGTTGTTTTGATATTCTGTGCAGAGTTCGTAGTTTTACGTATGGGAGGGTTAGTCTAATACACGTACTCCTACACCTCCTGGAAGTGAAGCTCTACTAGGTACATGTTTTAATGTGTAGATACAAATTTAGTTTAAGCTGTATAGCCCCTGAGTTTTGTTACTTATCGAATGTAACTTGCTCATAAGATAGGAGTAGAAATCTTACCTACATTTATAATTGAGGAAACTAGTGGTTTAAGCCAGCCGAGTTCCAGTCACCTGGAAATATAGCTGAGCCTTTGTTCCAAGTGCATGTATAGAATTTTAAGCTACAAGCGACTTTGGAAGTTATTTAGTCTTAACCTATGTATCTGACATATGAGAAAATAGGCCTTTTTTTTTTTCGAGTTAGGGGCAGGGCCAGGACCAGTAGCTGAGATTCGTTTATTGCCAGTTTTTTGATACTTCATGTTCTGTTTCTTTCTTGACACGAGTGTCTCAGAGTTCTTTGTAGAAATGTTTTATTAGTACCTGCTTTAGGGAGGGGCTTGGAGCTGTTGGACAGGGGACCTCAAGCCCCTCTGAGAGTGGAAGGGGACGTGTCCCTGTCTGGTGGAACCCTCACTGATGAGCAGGGTCCTTCCCTGCTCTGTGTCCCACAGGGCATGTAGAGACTGTGTCTTTTAAACTTGTTGGATTATCTCTCTCGGACCATCCATCTCCATAGTTTCTATATCTGGACACAGGGAAACTCTTTCATTACCTGTTGGCATTCTGTAATCGATCACCTTATCTATGGACGTGATAATCCTGCACCCACCACTGTATTTTCTTCTGTGTATGCTTTTGCGTATTTCTACTTGGCACATATTTTCCTCTGTCTTTGTCAATGAAAATCTTGTATGTCCTTCAGGGTCAGATTCTAATATCGCCTCCTCAACACTTTTTCCGATCACAGTCTCACCGTTAGAACATTTTCTCTTGTCTGGAATATTACTCCACTTTCATGCCTTGCGGCTTTATATTGACTAGCGATTACACAGATCTGTTATTTCTGCTTCTCCCTGAGGGCAGCAGCTGTGTCTAATACAACGGTGCTTCCCCACAAAGGGTCCGCCAGTACCTCAGACACAGTAGGCTCTTAACCAGTCTCTGATAAATGGATGAGGAAGAAGAAGCAAACAGTTCTGGAAGTTCAAAGAGCAGTATAGTACCGATTTCAAGGCAAGGAACTAGAGTTGGGACAGCTACGGCCGGCAGGGAACGCGAAATGGGTGACCGTTACGAAAGCAGCCCGTGTCTAGGACGTGCTTCGGGTAAGGCAGTGCTGGGGCTGGAGAGCAGGTGGTGTGTTTAAGGTAATTGGGACGCTGGAGTAGTGATAGTTCCGGAAGATTTATCCACATGTTAAGGTAAGTTTTGCTTTATTCTTAGAATTGCGAGGTGCTTCTGTGTCATGAGACCTAACCTTTCAAGCCTGTAGGAGTCTTTCTGCTGTGTTTCTGGGGGACCATTCATCTCAGATACTGTGGGTAACTAAAATCTCACTGTAAGGTGTAACTGTGTCAATATTGAGCAGCTCCGAGTACTCGCTAGTGGTCTTTGTTATGCCCTCCTGAGCAATATAAAACAGATAGCTACGCACAGTCCTAAAGGTATGTCAAGGTCACTGAGGTCTTCCCTGAACTCTTCATTTAAAGCAAAATGTTCTCTCTCTGGTTTGTTTATTGCATGGCGTGGTTACGAGCCCTCTCGGACATAAATATCTCAGTTGTCAACGTTTCTCTTAAAATGGGGTGCCTGGAAGTGGACAAAATACTGCAGACGTGGTCTGCACGGGGCAGAGCTCGGCTGCACTGCTAGCTCCCCAGTGTTCGTTCTAAGGCTGAAGTCGCTTTTCTTCAGATTCACCTTTTAAGAGAACTTTGAAATGTCACCCCATTAAATTTAACAATAAAAAAAAAATTAAAAAAAATTAAAAAAAAAAAAAAGAGAACTTTGACATGTTTTGTTTATCCGAGTCATTTACATATGCCAGTTTGTTGTCGAGATGCTACCAGTTTACATTGCTGTCATGAGTTTATGAAAGTGTCTGCTTTCTCCCCTATCCTAGCCATTACTGGGTGTTAACTCTTTTTAGTTTTTACCACAATATCGCTGTTTTATTTTGCCTGTCTTTGGTACTGAGGTTTAACTTTGTGTTAATGCGTTTAAGCCATTGTTTTTACTTGTATGAATTGCTTGCTTTTGTCCTTAGTTTTTATGAGGCCTGTCTTTAATCAAGGTTATAAATTTTATGTGTTTTTACTTATTTGTAAGATCGTTTTATATTTTTTGAATGCCATTATTTTATTAATCTTTTTATGTTGTTGCAAATATTTTTTTCTGGTTTGAATGTACCTTTTAACTTTATGGCATGTTTTTGTCATGTAAAAGTTTTAAATTGTTATGCAGCCTAATGATCAAACCTTTTCCTTCTAAGGAGACCATTGAGGTCATACTAAGAAGCTAACTCTTGCCCTGTTTTCCTTGAGCATCATTAGGATTTAAAGGAAGATTTATATTATCTAAGTTACTGCTGAATTTCTTTTGCAGCAGATTATATGATTCCTCCATTCCCATTTTCCTTCTCACAGATATCTACTGTCAAGTGTGATGTGTCAATATAAAGCCAGATTTTTCCTTAAATAGTCAAGAACCGGAAAGATATTCGCCAAACTATAAATAGTGTTTGCCTCTTGTTGAGAGACTGGGATTCGAGAGGTCGGGCAGGGGACAGAAGGAAGGGTAATGAAGGAAATGGCACTTTTATACTTTATTCTGTATAAACATTTGGATCTTTTTGTTTTGTCTCACTTCACAAAACTGGCATTATAATCACTTAATACATCCTAGAGATTTGTGGCTGTTGCAATATGGTAACTCAGAAAAGAAAAATGACCAGTGTGGCATAACTTGCTTTGAGTGAATCTGCTCTGACTTCCCATCCATCGATTTTTCTCATGTGTAAGTACTGATACACCATCGGTTTTGTCCAATGGTTAAGAGGGTGGAACTGAACTTTTAAGTCTTTGCCTTGCCATTTATTAGTGAAAGTGTGCAAAATACTTAATATGCCTTAAATTTCCCATCTGTAAAATTGAGATGACAATAGTGTCCATTTTATGTTTGTTATTCCTCAGAGGTCAAAATGTTTGAGTAGCTCTTATGGCAGTGCATGCGACATGCCAAATAGTTAATACACAACTGCTGCCGTTACCATGTCATAATCTGTCACAGAATATTACTAAATCAGACGTCATGTTCACTCGTTTACTAATAGCTAATATTTAGGCTCATCCATTGTTTTCTCCTTTAAAAACAATAAAGATACTTGCCCTTTTCAGTTTTCTTTTTTAACGCCTTTTGGATGCTCTGTGCTTCTCAGAGATTCTCGAGGCTGCCTGGACCGCCGGGCTGAGTCACTTACTGGGTTCTCGGCCCCTTGGGCCTCGTGGGTGTCCACGCTGCATCCGGCTGGCCCTGTCTGGGGACGCGGGGGTGAACGAGGAGCCAGCCGGGGTGCCTTCCCTTCTGTGGGGCTGAACGCAGGTGCCCTGCCTCAGGCCTCATCCCCTACCTCTTACAAGTTCATGTTGGTCTGTAACGCGTTGTTTCAGTTCACTGTAGGATCTACAAGTTCCACTAGTTGCTTTCGTAGTTGTGCTTTCTTACACTTCTCCCATCTTTTCCAACACGTTTTCTGAAGTGAATTAGTGCTAAAGCAACCAGTGTATACTTTTTTTCTCTTCCTCCCTCAGGATGGGGTAAGACCAAATAACTGCCTTTTAATTCTGTGGTTGAACTTTATGACTAAAGATGTTTGCCACATAAGAGCACCAGTTTCCTTATCTTACACAGTTGGAAGCTAAGGCAGTCTGCCTAAAGTTCCTGGGTCAAGAAATAAAGGCTTAAGTGTGTGTGTGTGTTTCTAACATTACAATATCAGCCACGAGAAAAACTAAAAATGAAAATAAAAGTAATAAAAATTGGGAAGAAGGACGGAGGGGAACTGAATGGCTCATCTTCATAGTGGGAAGTTCGTTGATGTGGTTACAGATGGTAAATTAAGAAACGTAATACCCAAAGCATTGAAAGTGGCTATTTTTGAGAAGTAGAATGGAAAGAAGTGTGTGTGAGAGAGAATGTGAATGGTGGAGGAGAGTTATTTTTAAGTCATATTCTTTCAAATGCTACTAAATTGTGTCTTTGAGAATATGTTTGTTAATAGTAATAAACTAGATCCTGCGTGGTCACCGTTCATAAAAATAAAATTGCATAGTTCTATATATTGATATATGTATAAAAATTGATTAGAAAGAAATATATCAAAAATATTAAAAGTTGATTATCTCTAGATAATGAGTTTTTTCTTTATTATGTTTTTCTGTATTTTGTTAAATTTCCAAAGTGAATATGCTACTTTTACAATCAGGAAAAAATACTAAGGAAAAGCATCGAGGACCTCCAGTTAATAATTTGTCATTTATTTGGCATTAGTATGATTGGGTTTTTTTTTTTTATCTATACAAGTATTATAATTTTTTTTTAATTAAAGTAGTTGTACACCATCTTCTCTGTATGTTTGCAAATGTATTAGGAAGGCAGGCATTCTGCTAAAAATAACAGAAAACCCAGCCAATAGGAGCCCAACAAAGGCAGATTGATTTTTTTCAACGTAGGAAGGATAAAGGTGGTAGTTTAGTGGGTGAGGACAAAACCGGCAGAGATTGCAGCTCTGTCTCTCTGCTTCACCTTTAGCTGGTTGGCTTTTCATTCTCACACTTGTTGCTTCAAGATTTCGAAACGCTGGGCTAACAAATGTTGCATTCCTGTCCAAGGCAGGCAAATGGGACATTGTCAGCCACTGTCCTTCCTTAGGAAAGGAACAGTTTCTCAGGAAGCCCTGCTAAGTCCTGTTGTCTAGAACTGGGTTCTGTGTCTGTCCCCTTAGCTGAGAGGAAGCGAGTATCTGGCTCTCAGTTTTTGTGGTGGGAGGTGGCAGGGACAGAGAATTGGGAACTGACACCATGGTCATTGACCAACAGGGTGAATCACAAGGCGTTCTGACACCTATGATCAGGATGTTGGTGCTCCAGGTCTCAGTCGGAGTCCCCGGAGACACAACACGCTCTCTAGAGGGCAGATTGGAAATTGGGCGCACAACTGGTCTCTAAAATTCAACTGTGACGTTGGTGGTAAGATTGCAGCCGTTTTGTCTGCTCACAGGAGTACTAACTAGGGTTGCACTGCTTTAGAAAGGAGTTGCGTCTTCAGAAGAGATAGTGAAGTAGGGGTCCTGTGTGTAAAAAGACCCCCAGTCTGGCTTTATTCTTGCAGACTTAGTATTTCAGGTTCTCGCCAGTAATCTGAGGGTTGTGAGTTTTTAGTGTATTAGGTCAACTATGTAAAGGTTTTCATTTCTGTTTTTAAGTCAGTGTATGCATTGAAACTGGCAGTCACAGATTTCACAGTGGATGGTTCCATCTCTACCGATCCAAATGATCCTGGGTCAGCCCAAAATGCCCCAATTACATTGTTCAAAGCATTAGATCTCACATTCACTTAGAATTTTTCATCCACGTATTTAAATGGGAGTTACCCCTTATTTTCTTATTTCTGTGCTGCTGACTTCTTTAAAAAGACTTCAAATTGCATATTTGTACAGTTACGTGACCAATCATGACTGCTAAGGACTACAGTTTTATGTGAAATGGGAAGGAATTTTTCTACTTATTTTACGCTTGGTCATTTAGCCTTGTTTCTGAGTAAGTGGAGTTATGCTTAAATAGTACACATGATCAGAGGTCAACATACTTATTTTTAAAAAGTATTCAAAATAAATAAATGTTAAATACACTAGGGCTCTATACTCAGCTCTTCTCAACTAACTTACCTTTAAAGTACACGGAACAAAGAATTACTTTCACTCCTTTTTATTTTGAAAATGTTAAATATACAAAAAAGTTAAAAGTAAATAGTGTTAATGAGCACATAAACATACTTAAGATGTTTTGCCATACTTGTTTTATGTATACGTCTTTTCCCAGCAAATAAGAATTATATAGATTTGAGGTGTACAGCATATTTTGGTATAGTTTTACACTGTGAAGTGATTACCACAGTCAAGTTAATTAACATGTCCAGCAACTCACAGTTACAGTTTTACTGTATTTATTTTTGTTTGAACCGTTTGAAAGGAAGTTGGAGGTATTTCTCCTTTCCTAAGTTCTTTTAGCATGATTTCTAAGAATGAGATATTCATCACTATAGAACCATTAACACAACTGAGAATATAAATACGTTCAATAATCACATCTAATATGGCAGTCCAAAAAAATGTATAAAATTTTAAAAATCCAGGATCCATACTCTATATTTGTTATGTCTGTAGACAGTTTTATTCCGAAATAAGACAAGGTCTGCCATTATATTGCTTTCTATAACATTGATTCAGTTTTTTTATTTTTGGGGGGGAGGGGGATTTTATGCATCACGTTTTCTGCCTTGTAGAATGCCCCCCTCCCCCTTTTCTGGATTTGTCTAGTTTTTCCTCATTATTAGATTCAGGCTGAACCTTTTCTGGTGAGAGTACTGTGTAGATGGTGGCTACTTGATCGAGAAGGTGACTTCTGGATTCTTCACAATAAAGATACAATTTCCCTGTTTGTGAATATGTGGGGTCATGGTCCCCAACAGCCTTCACTTTGGTTTTAAACTGTCATTGGTGATACTTGCTGAAGCAAATTTTACTTTGAGAATTGTAGGGAAATTGCTTTTTAACGACCACATGTAATATAGATCTGTATTTGCAAGGAAAGACTCCCTCCCACCTTTGAAAGAAGCACTGTTGCTTTTTCTTTTTAAAAATGAATATATTATTTGCGCTGTGGATCTGAAGATATTTATCGTCTGAGTTCCAGGTGTGTTTACTTTTCTTAATGAGTAATTTTGAAAAACTTTGATTTTTACTGAAAACAGTAGTTAAAATAAAATGAAAATCGAATTTAACAGAGCTGTCCACGAGTTTTTTAGAATTTCTGAAAGTGAGGCTCATCGAACAGTTATGCACTGTTTACTGACTACCTGCTGAAGTTCAAGGACTCACACCAGATAGTGTCATGCACTTAGGATCAAAAACTGTAGTCCTCAAGCACTTGTCCTTTTGAGAAGGTCAGACACACATGCGAATGAGAAGAGTATTTACAGCAGAACCTTAAGGGCCAAGTGGCTGGTTAGTCACTAAATGCTTCCAGTGTTCAGGGAGCGGTCACTTTGAACTATGACATGTGCAAAGCCATGTAGATATATGAAGTGTCATAAGATGTCACTAACATTCTGCACCTTTCAAGCATATTTTTCAGTAAATATTGGGTGTCTACCACATTATAGCAACCCAAGAAACAAAACAGAATAAAACATACTCCTTGTCCCTGAAACATAGGCGCTGAGTGAGATGAAAAACACAGGCCTGTGTACTACATCAAACCCTGAAAACGCTGTAATAAGGCTGTTAACCCATGGCTGCGTAGAAGAGAGAAGGAGGAATTAGTGTTCCGTGGGAGACAGGTGTGTGACAGGAATGGACAGAGGAAGTGGCATTTGAGTCTGACAAAAAGGTTTTAGATTGAGAATGGAAGAATTTTCTGGCTAATAGAACAGATGGCCCAAAATGCCCACAGCTGGGATTGTGTGTGGCATGAGGGCAGTGAGAATCTCTTCTGCCCACCTCCATTTATAAAGTCTGGCACAGAACTGGCATTCAGGACATATTGTTAAAAAAAATGAATTAAAATTGCTTCCCAACAAATATTAAGTGAATAGAAATGTAATGGTAACTTAAAGCTCAAAAATACTTGCTGGAATGAACGACGGTAGCCTGCCCTGTTACCACACAGTGCGTTTAAAAGGCCAGGATAATCAAGGTGGTTGTATAAATGACTTTTATTATTGTTTGTGCAAGAACAGTGCACATTCCCTTGTCTAGGAAGCAACTTTTAAAAACTGCTGGCAGAACAAAGCAGTCAGACTGTCCTTGACCCTTGGAGCCGGAGTTTCCTTAAATCTTCAGTTAGGAATCAACATTCAGACACAATGAAAGATTAACTCTGTAATGTTGGATCTTCATAAACAAAGAGCTTAACTAATTTTGCTAAAACAGAAACCAAAAACTTTTTAATTTTTACAAGTTCCATTAAAAAAAAAAAGTTTATTTCCTTTCAAGTGCCTAACATTTTGAAATGAGCTCAGCTGTATTAGCAGATAAACATGTTGATTCATTTGGCCCAAAACTCCCAAGTGGAGCCGGAAGGGGCACAGGGTTCTTCCTCCAGGGACTGCAACCAGCGACTCCCCTTCCTTAGGTTCCCCTGAATTGTTCTCGAGGGAAGGGAGAACAGATTCCTCACCGTTTGGATTTTAATTCTCCTTAACTTAAGCATGGGAGGGCTGTCCCAAAAGTACCCAGCCACGTCACCCTTCTCCTTAGATTGACAGTAGCTGGAGTTTTCCCCGACAGCCCTTGTCTGCTTCCCATCCAGTCCTCGGCCCGTAATGGGTGTGTTGAATAGTAATCGGGGGCCTGTGTAACTTCCCAGTGTTTACGGAGTGCTCCGTTTTGAGTAATGCATCTGCTTCATGAGTCAGGTGTCTTCACACGTGGTTCGTTTTGAGGGTGGACTTGATTTTATATGCTGTGCAGTGATGTTGGGATAATCGATACACTCACAATGAATTATGATAAGAGATTTTAGGAAGCTGTATAAAGAACGTCTATAAGAAAACCATGATGATCCTGGGTATTTTGGAATAGTTTTGAGGAAATGACCAAAATATATATGTGGCTTTTACTCTTGCATAAACCCCATAAGGCGTTGTGTGTTCAGCATACGTTGTTTCCTGTGTGTTTGTACCATGGTGGGTGCTGTGGACGGGCCCAGGTTACTGAGGAATTCTCTGGACCCTCCAGTAGTTTACGGTCGGTGCCCCATTTCCCAAAGGATGCATCATGCATGTGTAGGTGTCCCCCCAAATAGATTTGTCTTGGAATAAGTTTTGGCAGTAACTGGAATGAACAAACTAGAAGGCTGCTTTAACAGACGGTTCTCAGGATCATACATGGTGGAATGCCATGAAGGAATTACACTTTATAAGACTGTCCATCATTTCATGACCCTTTTTTTTTTTTTCTCATGAAACTTATGGAATGGGATGGGGGTGCAGGGAGGGTGACAGAGATAGTGGCAGTAGCACTTGCAGGAAGAGGGTGCTGAAAGTGTCGTGGGGCCCCCGTTGAAAGCATTGACTGGTGTCATATTTTTCTCCAGCCCGTACCTCTGAACGCTGTCTCAGAAGTCTAGCGTTTGCCGTAGAGTCTGCTTATGCTGCGTAACCCTTTATAGGGTTGGGTGAGGGGCTTAGATCTTTGGGTTGTATTAGTAAATTGGAAATGGCGATTAGTAATTCATATGAAACATGCTACCTAATATCCCCAATTCAGCCTGTCTCATTGCAGACTAACCATTTCTTCCAGAGCAGTTACGGCTCTTCGCTTTTCTATGTGATTATACTCCGCACTCGCTTGCTAGGCACTTGTGCACGAGACCAGTCATCCCTGACCTGGTTTTCCTGGTTTTCCTCTGTCGTACTCAGCCATCGCCCAGTGCCTCTAACCAAATGCTGCCTGGGCTCCCCTGAACCGGCGGCAGTTTGTCCCGCATTCTCACCGCTGTCACCTGGCTTAGATTCACATGAAGTAAGTGAGCAGGAGACACTTGGCACGCGACGGGGTCTGCAGGTGTGCACTGGGCTCTGCCTGCTCTCTTCGGTCCTGCCACACCTGTGCTTACGTGGCACTGGGTGAGTCACGTGGAGCTTCTGCTCTGAGCCCTCAGCTGCTCATGGTCACAGCGGATGTCATCACCCGGCACCTGCCGGCCACTCCAGCCTGGACCTCAGCACTTTTTCATTCCTACCACATGCTCTTTTCACTGACGGCCACTACTACCCGTTCCCTGTGACGTTCGTACTTGTTTGGTTTCTATTTGGTGGCAGATGTTGTTTCTTCTACTTAGAATACCTTTTTCTTTTTGGGCCACAGATTTAATTACCTAAACCCATAACCAAAATTCACATTAAATGCTGATGCCGCCATGATCTCTTCAGCTGAACGTATAACTTTTCTCTGTAAATAAAACGTACCACTCTCTGGGCGATGTTCATATATACTGTAATAGATACTAATATACCCGGCTTATGGTCTCTAAACTGTAAGTTTCCTGAGGCCACACGGTACAGACTTTACCTGCTGGAATAGCTAAACCTCCAGATCTCCGTGGATTAATGTGATTTGCGTTTGTCTCTTGTTCAGTACGTCCAGAACAAGGACAGTATTTCTGATGGGTCGGCGCCTGTCTTATGGCTCCTCCTTCTTCAGAAGATAGTTGCACCTGCACTGGGAGTGACATGGAAAGACCCGCCCCCCACCTGTGGAGGTTTTCAGTGGGCCAGGCCTGAACGCGACACTCGTTCTCGTACTCATTAGCTAGAACTCAGTCCAAGGCCAGCGATGACCCCGAGGGAGGCTGGGAAGCATGCGCCTAGGAGGAGGGGCGTTGTGAACACGGGGCAGTTTGTCTAAGTGCCCGAGAGCTTTAGTTCTGGAGTCAGACAAACCTGGACTTTCATTCTGCCTCTGTCACTTAACCAGCGATTGATTTGAGACACGTCACTGCTCTACACATCTGTGAGGTGCAACTAGTAATGCAGGTAACGTACTTGGCATATACCGTATTTTCCGGCGTATAAGATGACCGGGCGTATAAGACGACCCCCTAATTTTACAGTTAAAACACAGGTTTAGGCCTATATTCGCTGTATAAGACGACCCCCCACTTCCGAGGCTGTAGTCTTATACAGCGAATATAGGCCTAAACCTATGTTTTAACTGTAAAATTAGGGGGTCGTCTTATATGCCCGGTCGTCTTATACGCCGGAAAATACGGTAGTTACTATATACACGGAGTTCTGATTTCTTTTTCTCTTTCTTTCTTTCATTTTCACTGCTGTGTGGCTTTGAATGTTCTGTTGAGGGGCTTTAATTGGTTGCCATTTTTTCCCCTATGACAAATAGCGATGCCATGAATGTTTTTGTACATGGTCCATGTGTTTATATGGAGGGTTTTTTTTCTGGCATATATAGTTGTGAAGGGGTTCAGAACAGGCCTCCCCAAGGTTTGCCAGTTTGGCCTGTGGATCATTTTAAGCTGAAGACCGTTGAGACCCTGTGGACTCAGAAGAAACTTCCGTCCCTGTCAGATCTACTGAGAGGACTCTAAATGGGGTGTGGTGGGGGTCTTACCCATCACAGCAGAAATAACTTCTTATGATTTCACTAGATGGCAGGACAAACATCTAATTACTGAACATCTGTTCTTATTTTTCTGCGAATTACCCTCCTCCTATCTGAAGCCCCAGTCCTCTGATGTCATTTCTTAGCTCAGGGTGTCACATATACCTCATTTTATTCTACTGTCTCTGAACTCGTGTGTGTGTGAGGTCTCTGATACGCTCGTGTGTATGGGCTCCCCGCACATAACACATGTAATTAAATCGGGACGGTTTTCCTCGTTAATCTGTCTCCTGTTGATTTAATCATTGAACCAGCTAGAAGAACCTACACAGGTAGAGGAAAAATTTTCTCCCCCAACAGCTGCAAGTAGAAAATGGCCAGACTGAGTGTGCTCCTCCTCGGCATTTACGTGTGTTTGCTCAAGCGGTGGTTCCCGGCTTGCCTTCACCAACAGTTTGGAGCCCTGCCATCTCCCCATGCCCCTGCCGGTACTTTGTGTTGTGAAACATCATTTTTGTCGTTCTGATCTGTGAGAAATGGTATCTGGTGTTTTCAGTTTGCATTTTTGTGGTTATTAGTAGGGTTTCAAGTTCTTTTTTATGTTTATTGCTATTTAATTTCTTTTATGACTTGCTTTTGTATCATTTGCCCCCATCCCGCTTTTTTTGTATTGGGTGATTTGTCTTTTTCTTATTGCTCTGTGGGAATTCTTTAGGTATTGCCATTGATCATTTGCCATTTCAGTTGCCTATAGCTTTCAGTTTATGGCTTGGTCTTTTAATTGTATTTGAACTAACTTTCCTTGTACCAAGTTTTTAGTTTTAATATAGCTACATTTATCAATCTTTTCCTTTATGGTTGTGCTTCTGATATCATAGTTAATTACTACCAAATTTATTTGCCTAAAATGAACAGTAAACAGTGCCTATTTCTCTGTGTTTCTGGGAGTAGTATGGCTCCAGTCACCTGTACCCATTCAGTCCATTTTCTCCTTCCCTTTTACGACTCTGTTATAAATTATTCCTTTTATGTTGTGCATTCGTGACCAAACTGCAGTAGGTATAGTGAGTTGTAATGCCTCCTTTCCCCCCTTTATAACCTTTATGGTACAATTGTTTAATACACCGTGCTGAAGTAGATTTGCAGTTTCTTGCTTCTATCTGTTACTCATCTTACTCAAAGTTTTGTATACGTACTTTTTTTTTTTTTTTTTTTTTTTTTTTTTTTTTTTTTTTTTTTTTTTTTTTTTTTTTT
>PVKE010014622.1:0-34637 GCA_004027555.1 Craseonycteris thonglongyai | reverse complement strand
CAAGTCTGTTATCTCCCAGGGTGTCCATATGTCTGTCTTCTTTTCTCAGGGCCTGAGCCAAGGGTAGGTGAAGTAGGACTGCAGTATTAACTGAAGTTTGCCAAGTCTCCCTTCTTACTTACCTCAAGCCACATGTCACTAGAAGATGTGGGAAGGAACATAGAATTTTCCAGTTTCTGTTCCATCTGAGTTAGCAGATGGCCAAAAAATAGCCATGGCTGAGAAATAGCTGAACACAGTTTCAGAGAGAGAATTGTATGTTGTCTCTGGCATTTTCTTGTACCAAAACACAACTTTACTTTTATAAAGCTAGTAAGGAACTGAAAAGTTAGTTATGTTATTTGCCATAAAAACAATACCATTTTTATACAGTGATGATTCATCCTGTTCTGGCTTGAAAGTAGGTTGTCTTTCTTGAGACAAGAAATTTTATTCCTCTGAAAATTACATGACCCTTTGGTGAGGGTGAGGGGTAATTTCTTTAACTTTGGGGAAAAGATACAAAAATGGGACTAAAATGGAGTTAATAAAAATGATTTACCCAAGACAAATATCATGTTCCTTCTGTTATTTTCACCCTCTTTTCTATTGATATTTTAAACCTGAAATGGAAAACTATGCATATATTATATTACTATTCTATGATTTCTGCCACTATCTTTACTCTTTGGGATTCCCAATTCTATCTGACTAAAGACAGAAATTTGCCCAAAATACCACTAATCACAGTGATAACAGGCACTGGATTCCAGAAATTCTATTGTTTCTCTTTATGCTCCTTCAGTGGGTAAAGAAGGTCATGGAGAGTTGATATTCATGGAATCTCTACTTTTGAAATTTTGTAGTGTATGTATTCTGGAGGGCAAGTGTTAACACTGAATTTCCCAAACTTGTCCTTCAGCCCCAGGCTCCTTCTCTAGCACTTTACAGGTTTGCCCTTCTGTGTATTATTGCCCTTGAAGGTCTACCTAGACAGTCCCTCCCAAATTGGCTAATCCTTCTATCTCTCCTCCAGTGTGGAGTCTCAACTGACTTGTTCTCTCGCTGGCTCCCAGGAATTCCATAATTTTCCTAGCTTCTCTTACATCCATCCTTTCCACACACTTTCTGTTAGCATCTTCTTGGTGCCAGGCATTATGTCAGGCATCAGGGATAGATAGATACAGGGCTCAACATAGTAGGCAGAAGGCTCAGCCTTCCTGGAGTTCCCAGCCAGATCACAGCATGTTGAGAAAGCACTGGCGTCTCTTACAGAGCAGGAGGGAAAGTGGAAGAGGCAGAAATATGCAGGCAAAACATTTTCCTTCTAAAATAGACAATGGTCTTTGAAAATAATTACGAAAGTGATTTTAAGCATATCATTTCTGCTCAGTGTTTTGGTATATATCTTCAGCATGTGTTCAGGATCAAAGTCTCACCTCCAGCTAAAACAATTTACACTGTGACCCTGTCCTGGACTATTGCATTTATTTCCCCTATAATTACATATGATTCTTTCTGCAAAGGCAGAGGCAATGGAAAGGGACCCCACAAGACTTGCAACAGCATGTCAAAACTTTCACACTCCTACTTGGCCTCCCTGACTACTCTTAACAGGACTTCCTTTGAGGCACTGAACTGTCATGGGCTTCCCAAAAGAAAGGCCTGGCATTTACTTCTACATTGTCCACTTTAGTTAACACCTCCATCCTTTTATTTTGATATATGAAGCATCTATGTGGATAACTGACACCTTGAAAACATTGTCTTCAACATAAATGAGAAAAATGCATGTAAAAATCTTCCATGCTTAATATGTATGCCTATGATTTCTTTATAGAGTCTGTTATAACAAGGAAAAATCACCTGCTTTTATAAATTTCTTATTTTCTTGAATTTCTATACAGTTGATGTGTGAAAATACAACATTTATATTTGATATAGAAACTCTCCTTGGCTCTGTCTTGTCCTAGTTACTACCAGATTCAACTGCCCCCTTCTCTCTTTTTTTTTTTTTTTCTTTTTTCTTAACTATTCTCATTTTTTTCTCATGGCAAAATCTGGTAATACCTATATTTATTCATAAGCAATTAGGTCACAGTGCAATATTTCTATATCTGGAATGCATACTAACCTCATATTCTGCCTTATACAAGTAAGAATGTAAATTACAGAATTAAATATTTATTAATTAAAAATGCATTGTATAAGGTTTTAAAAATTCAATGTTTTTAACAAATTTTATTCCAGGGAACTAGAAGCCTATAGTTTCTATTATTTGTACTGATATATATGAGGGCTGTCCAGAAAAAATCTAACCATATTATATGGCTAGATACTTTCTGGACAGCCTAGATAGACAGACAGACAGGTAGACAACAGACAGACAGATACATACATACATATATCCATACACATATACAATTATTTAATTTTAAAATAACTACGGTATAACGTGTCAGGTTGACACCTCTTTTAGTTTTTATAAGAAGTAATAGGATGCTTAATAAATTCATAGAATATTAGACCCAATTTGGGACTCAAAACCACAACCCCTCAATAAATTTAAGAAAGGGAAATATATGCATTTAGTAGTTCATTTTTTGAGCCTGACTACATATCAAGAAATTCCTAGAGCTTTGAAGGAACTTAAAGACCTTTTCCTCTCTGGATAGACCAGAAGAGCTGCTGATGTGAGTGTGAGCTCTTATAGCACACTCTGGGGTGTTAATAGCTTCACAGAGTTGCCTCCTGTAATCCCCTAGCAATCCCATCTTAAAAGTATTAATATACCCGCTTACAAATAAGGATCACGTGACTCTCAAGGTAAACTTTCTCTCTCATTGCTAGCAAGTGGTGGAGTCTCGTATGATATGTGAACCTAGAACATGCGTTTTTCTATTTCCTTTATTTCTTGTAGTTTTTTAAAAAAATAATTCATCCCTAATGTCTAATAACTATTTGCAATGAAGAACAGTACCTTCATTATTCAGAAGTCAATTGAGTACACAAAGAATTATCCTATTACCAAGTTGGTTTATGTGAGGATCTAACCAATAGGCCCTATATATTAATAGAAATGCAGAAAGATGAGTATTTTAAAATAATTTTTGTAAAACATGACATTGCATTCTTGGAAGCAAGCACTTATTGTGAGGCAGCTCTTCTCAATGCAGGGCCCAGCTTTGCTTGGTCACTTTAGAGAGTGAGTATTTCAACCTCTGTCCTGTTTTCTATCTGTCTGGTCTTTGCAAAGCAGAACTGATATAAACGAAAGCGTTCTGAGCCATTCAATTAGATTTCATGCACCACTGACCCAACCATTTCTCCTCCGTCTTATCTGAGTTGGTGGCAGATGTGTGGCATGTCAAAAAGCATTTCCAAATTAAAGAGGGAAACACACTGAATGCTGGTTAATAGGGTCACAATCCATGTAAATGATGAAATGTGTCATCACTATAGCAGCAACTTTCATGCAAGAGGAAACAGTGCAAATGTGCATTTCCAATTTTCTTATTTTGGTATGTTTGGGCTCAGAATATGAGAATGAGAAAGTACAGGTTGTCAATTATGGGCTACTCAATTCGTGATAAAAACCACAGGAAGGCTATTTGGATTGGACTCTACTTTCCAGCATTCACAGGGCTTTTACGTATACTGTCTTGGTAACATAGCTCAGTCTATGGTGGTTTGTGTAGATGGGTCCATTGGGATAACTGAGGATGATGGGATCTACATTCAGGGAACCTCATCATCACCAATTTATTCCACCTAACCGTCAGTGGTTGACTGACTCTAATCACACTCTGAATCAGCTAATCCTAGGAGCTCCTTACAAGTTGTAGATGATCAACTGATATTTGTCAATTGATTAGATATTTTTGGTGGACTTTGGCAGTTTTCTTTTTGAGGTTATTCAAGCTATGAAAGCAAGAGGGAGAACAAGGAACAAAATATAGCTATGGGTAATCTACCAAGTTGATGGGCACTGGGAATGATAGAAAATCTGAGTGTGCTGTGGGGAAGGTCAGAACCCAGGAAGGGCTTCTATCCTGACCATGAAGGGTGTTCTGAAGCTGATCCATGAATGATCTGAACTTCTGAAATCTACCACAAACTCCATCATTGTCCAGAAGAGTGTGAAAAAGACAGATTTGAAGAACATGCCCTCCTATCTAAAGCATCCAGTGAGACATTTGGTTCATGTCAAAATATCCTTAATATTTACTCCTGTCCAAAACAACCATGGAGACTTTTGGTTCACACCAAAACCTTGAAATTTGGTCCTGTCAAAAACATCCATGCTACTGGGAAAGCCGGGATGGCTCAGCAGGTTAAGTGCTCGCTTTAAAGCCCCGAGGACTGAGGATCGATTCCCAGCTCCGGCCCAGGTGGACCCACATGCTGAACTGAGGTGTGCTTCCCAAATGTGGTGAGGCCCCCAGTTCAGTTCAAAAATAAAAAAACAAAAACAAAACAAAAAAAACAAACATCCATGCTAAAAGAAAACAGAAAAAAAAAAGCTATGCTTAGAAAATGTGCCTGGTTCAAATAGCCCATAACATTGTTTATATTGTACTTTTGTCTTATGGGATTAATGCATTAAAAAAACTATCGTGTAGTACTGATTTAAGAATAGTGTTGTGGCTGTATTGTCAATAACCAACCATCAGGGACCTTTGGGAATGGACCAAATATCTCACTGGAGGTTTTGGATAAAAAATCCCCATGGGCCTCGGTCATTTAGAAAACAAATTCTTTTGGTTGTAAATGTGAATTAATTAAAGAACATTAACTTTATATGAAAAGAGTTATAAAGAGCATTAGAAATAATTTAGTGTGACCTTCCCTTCCATCCAATGCTTCAGTTATCACCCACCCCACACAGAACAACTTCTAAATTTATTTATTCCCAGGATATTGATTGTTACCTCATCCAATCAACTTGATATCATGCACTTCCTAACTTGACATAGTCAAGAGCGAAGGCCTACCATTTTCCATTTCTTGAGACCACGTTTCTTCTAGGTTCTGCCAGTACTGGGAAGTTCTCTATCAGACTCGAAGTTGATCAATTGAAATCAGCTATACTAGCTCCCTGGCATATAACTCTCCTACTTCCCAGGCCTGGTTCATTCTATACATTTATTTTTATTTTCAACTACCTTGAAAAATGCAGATGACTATTTATAGGTTGCTTTAGTTACTCTTTAATCATATTGCTATTACCTGTAGTTTAGATAGGTTTGTAATGGTTATGTTTTATTAATAATAAGCTGGCTGCTGACAAAAGTTTGGGCTGGTTTTGGAGAGATGCCAGAAATGAAAATGAGAAGCCCCAGCAGTTCTTTATGAGTCTGCTGTCAGAGCCAGGCTTTGCCTCCGTCAGCATACTTCCATCCACGGTTCCCCCACTGCTCACACACCCAGTGCAATCTGCAGGGCATGGAGGATGAAAATGCATGAGTTCTCCATTTAAATCACTTTAAACAAAATGCCGGTTATTTGAGCATATCTTCTACATCCTCCATGCCCAGTAGTGATTTCACAGAATTACTGCAAATCTGTTTCAAGGCAAACTTGGCATTTAAATTAGGTGGTTGTAATTAGCATTTTGACTGCATGCAGTCAACAGTATGAAAAGAAAGGACACGGGAAAAATTACATCAGCTTATTTTTGCTGTAGAAAAAATAAAACTATTGAATGAAAAGATAATACACTAAAAAACAACCCACACAATTTGAAACAATTTCTTGGAATCAAAGTGATAAACTTTATTCCATATTTCAAATTATTATATACTGACAGAATCTTTTAAAGTCTCTTTACAGGAACATTCACTAAATTTACTTTCTTCTCCAGAGAGGCTCACCGATAGTGCCCTGCTGTTGAAATTATGCTAACACAAGTGCCAGATAAATGCTCACACAGGGCCCTTTCTCCAGCACTGTTCAATTTTACCCATCATTCAAACTAAGATTCAAAACTCACTTCTGGATTATCCTAGAATAATCTTAGACCAAATAGGATGAGGCCCATATTGACTTCTCCTCAACCCTCTGGTGATACCACTGCCCAGAGTTAAGATAAGTTTAGATATGGACATTATTGCAAGGAAAAAGGTGTTTTCACATACATACAAGTACATACTTCAGGCACATGTGTAACATCTGATTGAGTCCTAAGTACCTTCAGGACAAGTGATGAGTCTGTGCAGAGAAAGAGCTGGAATTGCTGTCATTTCAGGAATAGGTAAGGAAATTGGTGTGCAAATGAATCTTGGGTGACATTATTTACTACCGTATTCAGTGATTTGAACAGCTTGCATATGGATTAGATTAATTTTGTTGAGGAGAAATAAGAGAGGATAGATTTAGCTCAATATTAAGAACATGAAATGGTCCAGAAATGTACTGGAGAGAGCACAGGAGTTTTATGCAGAGCACTTGATATTGAACTGGGGCCCGGGCTGTGGCTATCTCCCCAAGAGGCTTAGCTTCTTAGCCTCCCTGAAGTTCACTTCTTCAAGTGAGAATAATAATATCTCTTTTTTAGATTTTGAGAGGATAAAAATACAGAAAGATAAAGCACTTAGCATGCATACTAATATTAGGGAGGAATGCTCAAGGGATTTTTGTAGGTTGTGCGACCTTCTTCCAGGAACTCAAAATGACAATAAACCTATAAAACTGCTTTCAGCGAAGAGACATGAAAAATGAAGAATATCTATAATTCTCCCCATAGTCCATTTAGGGATTCATGTGATTACTATGAATTGAATAAGTTTTCTCAGTATAGATATTAAGAAATTAGAGATGGAAATATACAAATAAATTGAATAATGTATTTTAATGTTACCTTTGGAAACAATTTCTTAACCCATATGAATGCTTACAATCTGCAAAAACAGACACAAATCTGTTCAGGGAGAAAAATACAGTGTTATCAGTGAGTGATTTCTTAAATGAAATATTCACCAGTGAGCAGAAGATATAAGAGAAACAGAAGTCTTTGCATCTACAATAGAGCTTTCTATGATAGGTAATGAGCTTTCTACTATGGATAAATGCTGGAGTTGGTTAAAGATTAGTTGAGCAATCTATAGGTGGTGATGTTGCAAAGAGCTTCCCTATTCAGACTAGGAAATTAAATTAAAAGTGGATGTTAAAATTTTCCCTCTCCTGTGACTTCATATACTACTGCAGGACTTAAAAACTGGTAGTGGTAGGCATGTATTTGTAACCACATTTAAAACTGAGGGTATCTTCACAGAAAGGCTTAATAATGGGGATGGAAAACAATAAAATATTCTCAATAAGAGCTTTGCCTCCTGGGTACTCTCAACTTTATGTTCCTTTTTTGTCAGTGAAGAAAAATGGGGTTTAAGGGCTTTAAGCGGATGTCCTAATGGAGAATTTGCTTTTGTACAGTCTGGGGAAGTGAGAGCAGAGCAACCCCACAGAAAGTGAGTCATAGTTCACCTTTTCCACCAGCCAAAAAAAGAGGTGGGGGGGTGGGGGGGGAGACTGCCAGTAACCAGACCACAGCCCAAGCAGGAAGTGTGGCGGTCCTGCTGCTGGGACAATGAGGTTTACTTCCATTACTTTTACCATTAAGAAAACAAAACAAAACAAAACAAAACCTCCCCACTACATTTTTGTTCACAAAACCCTTTTTTATTTCTTAAATTATACTACTAGTAATGGAATTATTGCATATAAATATAATCAAGGTTTTGATGTC
This sequence comes from Craseonycteris thonglongyai, assembly GCA_004027555.1. NCBI lineage: Eukaryota > Metazoa > Chordata > Mammalia > Chiroptera > Craseonycteridae > Craseonycteris > Craseonycteris thonglongyai. Next base: position 26,914 of record PVKE010014622.1, on the reverse strand, counting down.
TAATATTACAATGAGTTTTCCAGTTGCATTCAGGTAAGCAAATACAGTGACTGACTTTTTAGTGCCTCTCTAAGGCAGGATTTTGGTAGTTACTATCACCTTCCCTCCAGGGTAAATTGTGGGTATTAGTCATTAATCTGTCTCCTGAGAAAGAGAACATGTAGCACTTTGCAAAAAGCTTCTAATTAATCCCCTGGCTCCCTGGTGAGAGAGGGATGCAGAAATGTCTCCATGGCAGTGTTGACTAAGAACACAGATGCAGGAGAGCTCTGCAGCTTGCTGAGGATGATTTCTCCTAAATGTGGTCCAAGCTGGCTCCCGAGGTACCTGGGAAAATTCTGGGTGACTGCATCTACCATTCCCAGCATTTCTCTGCTTGTGAGTACATTATTGCCCTTTGTTCTAGTTTGGAATTCCACCTTCACCCTTCTGTGTTCTCCAGGCATAAACCATTATGAATGAGTTCTCCCTAGGTAATGATGGAATTTACATAATCTTTGAGACAGTGTTTAAAAATTATGTCTAATTTCCCTTCAGCTTCTGCTCCCATTTGACTGTGGGCATCACAGATGCCTTCAGCTTTTTCTTCAGGTTTTATGGTACGATTAACAGTTAACAATGATTTCCACACTGACTCAGAGCTTTCTTTTTCTTTCTATCTTACTTTTTAAATTCTTTGAGAGGAAAAAGAGAGAGAGAGAGAGAGAGAGAGAGAGAGAGAGAGAGAGAGAGAGAGAGAGCGAGAGAGAGAGCGAGAGAGAAAAGCCCAGAGTAGTTTCCATAGTTATACATCATTTGTTGTGACATAGTTGCATTCCACACAGGTGGATGTGGGGCTGTGTGGGGGGCGAACCAAACCAAAGGCCTCCCTCATGGGAGGCAAGAACCCTCGCTGCTGAGACATCCTCACAGTTGCCAGTTGTGCCACTATTCAGCGTAAGGGTATGTACAGGCCAGGCCCAGAAATCGAACCCCGGATTTCATGATTATGAGGCAAGCGCTCAACTGCTGAGCTATCCTGGCATCCCCTCAAAGTTTTCTTTAACGTTATATTCTCATAAGACAGTATAGCTCTGTACAGCCCTTACAGTGATCAGTGTTTTAGTTTTGTTTTGTTGTTGTTGTTGTTGTTTTTAATTTTGCTTTGGGAATAATGTCAAATATATTGACTAGGTGCAAAAATAAATATACCGTACTTCAAAGAACACTCATGTACTGTTATGCAAACTCAGCTATTGATAACATCTCACAACATTCACTTTATTATTTGTGATCTATCAATCAGTCTGTCAACATATAACTTATTTTTCATGAATCCATCAGTGCTTATTTTTTCCCTAAATTTTTCAATGTGATTCTTTCCACACGCTGTTAATGTGCACAGTGAAGCATCAAGTCAAACAAACAAAAAAAACAGAATGATATTTCTTGATGAGAAGGGACTTCCAGGCATATACACGTATTATTCACTGAAGCTACTTTCAGGGAGTTGCAGATATAATTTGCCCACATTTAGGTGTAGAAGACATCCAGAGGCTTTCTTTTAGCATCTGCTGTTTACCTGAAGGAATCAGAGATTTTATTCCTCTGTGTGTCTCCTTTTACCTGTAGTGCTCTTTTCAAATTCTACTCCTATTAACATCATACTTTATCTTATTGGAAACTCTCATGTTTCAAGGATCAATTCAAATTTCCTATCTTTGTTACTTTCTCTGAACTCTTCCCTGGCAAAAATGTCCTTCATGACTCATGTCATATTGCTATTTTCTCCTGTGTGTTTTTCTGTCAGGTGGTGAGCTTCTCAAAAGCAGGAGCCTGTGTAGAATTACCTGTAGATTATTTTCCATTGTATCTATCAATTAATAGAGTAAATAGCACATTTTAGGTATTCCAAAATACTTTTGAATTATACAATTGTATGTAATCTGCCCTATCCACTTACATTGTTTCTGTTTGTTTGCTTATTTAATTATTTACTTTATTTCTCCTCTTGGTGGTTATGAATGGATTTATTCAATACCCATTAATTCAGCACCTACTCTCTGCAAGGTGTTATGACAGAAATTTGAGTGGGAACTTAACCTGTTAGGAGTGCTTCTGGCTGCAATACCAGAAAACATATAGCTAAGATGTCTGGATATAGGTGATTTTTATCTTTAATGCAGAAGCTTGTTGATGTTTTCAACTTCTCAGGCCTGTTCTGTCTTTCGCTCTGCCATCCAAAGGCTGTCAATTCCTGGTCACAGGATAGCTACTGCAGTTCTATGCATCGCATCTTTATATAAGTGTGTTTAGGGAATAAAGAAAATTATCTATGTTAAAAAAGGTTGCTTTTTATTGGGAGAAAACTGTTTGCTACAAATTTTCCGTGAGAGTTCTTACAATGTATTTGTTAGGAATGAATCACATAAATAGACCGCTGTCAAAAGGGACAAAGATTAGAATTTACCTGAGTGTTTTAAACTGATCATTAACATATTTGTACTGGACCCAGTACCACTTTATTCTATATGTTAAGTTGTATGACATAATCACAAATCAGTGGACCAGAGACCAACACAAAACCCAAAGGTTCTAGTAGAATTGGGAAGGTGAAAAAGCAGATAAATTTAGCTCCATTGACCATTACTTGGACAGTGAGGAGAAAGAAATGTTATCCCTTTATTATTATTTTTGTGATCTTTATATATTTATAGATGATTAAAAATAGCATGTCTGATCTTAAGATAAATTGGATACATATAAAAAGCCACAATAAAATAGGTTCCTTCAATATTTTTTATAAGATCTCATTAGATGGATTTAGAAGAAATACGGTATGTGAAAATTTCTTATTTAGAGGAATACACTCAGGAAGTCTGGCAGAAATCATCCTAATATTGTCTATAAACAAGGTCAAACTTTGATCAGTAGAAAGTACTTTGGAGAAAATATATAGAACCAGTACATGATAACAAGACATAGTTCACATTTGTTAGCCACCACACTTTATTAGTCATTTGTTTTCAATATGCAAAACATGATATATAGAGTGTTATAAGTTATAATGTTACATTGTTATAAATTGTGGGGGACAGAAGACAAGAGAAGCAATCAGAGGCAACTTTCTATACACATGGGTTGGGGTGAGGAAAGAGGATGAATGTAGTCACCATCTGCTTGCTTGAGCCCCAGGAAAGCTCCTGGGTATATGGATTGGTAGGAACTAATCTAGAATGTTTTTCTTAACCCAATAAGAAAGAGAACTTACATCTTTGAAATATATCAAGTTAATCATAAGATCACTTGAAAATACTTGAAGAAAAATCTGAACCACGTGGCTCTCTATGGTCAACAAACCTCAAGAAATTCAGAGATACAAGTATTAGCAGAGGCTAAGATAGTACATCAAATGTTAATTCTAATTTAGAGTCTCTTACTATGGCTTTCAATTGGCCTCTTGTCTTCTCTTATTCTATCTTATATTTTTCTTGTGTCTGAACCCATATGCAGTAGACTCCCAGTTAATTGGAACTCAAGAAACCAGCACTCACAAGCAACCAGAAAAAAAAAAATCAAAGAAATAATACTTTAAATTAAAATTCAAATAAAATCAATGTTTAGTTCATATATAAGTTTAAACTAGGCATGCATCTGTACATCATACAAAACCTGACTTTGTGTGAGAGGCGTTGGACCCCAAAGCAAGCTGATATTTGTTCATTTTTCAAGAAAGTTGTATGCAAGGTTGCCAGTACAGCATCATCTATTGACGTACATCCCAAACCATCCACATCCACTTCTCCTGACTCTGTCCTAACTGCATCATCAGATCCTAATGATCCTGATGATCCTGATGTGATGTCTACCCACTAAACTCTCTACCTCTACTGTAACCATTGAAGAGTGTATGTGTTGTTTTTCTAAGTTACTTGAAGTTAAAAAAAGTTATGTTAGTGAACTTTATTAAGTTGAAAAGTTTGACTGCCACTTAACTAAAATTGCCCACTGGATTCACAAAGCTGTTTTTTATAATAAAACTGTGTTAGATTAAGTTAAACTTTTAATTTATTTATCGTAATTTTTTTTTCATTACTATATTTAGATATTAATATCAAGGCAACACAGAGTATATGATATATTATGGTCTAGCATGGAGTATAGTATTAGTTTGGCCTGTTTTTAATAGTAACCATCAAGCAATCAGAAACTACATTTACCATGCCTCAACCAATCCTTTGAGTGCCAATTAACTAAGAGTCTACTGCACTTATTTGTAAACTGCTCTCTCCTCATCAACTCAAACTTGACTAAATTTCTAAAGCTGCAGTGACCCAAGCAAGATTCAAGAGCTTTTGTCCTCCTTTAACTACTTCCATTATTTTTGGATTCTGTAGAAATACATTCTCATGCTGAGGCTATTGGGGCACTTCCCACTCCCCAAGAAGGAACCTGTTCCTGTCTTCTGAGGTGCCTAGGGCTGATGAAGCCTCCTGTTGGATACATATTATAAAGCTCAAGTAAAATCAGCTTCTATTGTGGTGGGGCAGGATTCAGTGTATGTCTTTTGGTGTGAATAAATGTATCTTCTTGGATGAACTTTATCTGTTCTCACAGTCTCTGATTTGTTTGGTACCATATGGCACATAAAAATGAGAGATAATAACAGTTTTTGTACATATCAGTGTTACTTGTAGTGTAAGAATAGAAGCATTACAAAATAAAGCTAGAACTTTTTCTTCAACAATTTCATGCTGAAGGCATAAGTGCAACAGGACAAAGTATGTGTCTGCAGCCAAGATGATTGGTGGTGGGAGCTGTATAGTTGATTAGGCTCAGGTTCTGGGATATGAGTGGAAAGAAAGAGTCCATGAAGTGGGAAAAGTTTTTCTGGTATATCATGTCAGAGCCAAAGTGAGAGAGGAGCTGTCCCATGTAAGGTAGCTTGGTGCAGAGTGTGCAGATCTAGCAGGGTGAGAGAATCTTCATGGGGAAGAGGGTGGTGGCAACAATGGAAGATTTATTATATGAAGGATGATGGGTCAGTAAGTAAACATATAAGGGTGATGAGAGCCATGTTTCTCACTATAGGGGAAGATAGTTTCAAATAAGGGAAAGAAGAAAAGTAGAATGAACTCTGTGCTGTGGGATTGGTATTAGAGTTACTAATTTGGACTCATGCTTTTCTATATAGAGAGACAAATATAGACATGTGTATACATATAAACGTATGTGCATGTATGCACATGTGGTGTGTATGTATGTGTGTACATTTTTAGCTCTGTCATCAGAGAGCCTAGAAGCAGTGACACTCCTTATGTTGGTTTCTAGAAACCTTTTTCTCAAAAAAAAAAAAAGAAAGAAATAGAGGGTCTTAGAGAAATGGTTGATTTCAGGTAGAATTGGAGAAAGGAGTGTCTTTTTGTGCAAGAAAGCAAGGAGCTTCTCAAAAAATGATAAGGATATAGTTAAAGGCCAACGACAAGCATAGTTAAATAGGCTCAACTTCAACAAACTTCACCAAGTTTGGGACAAATTGAACATTATAATAAATAATGATATTATAGTAATAGATAATAGCTCATTTAGTAAAATAGAAAAAATAAATTAATTTTGATAGAAATAAATTTTGACTAATATAAATATTTGATGAGGAACAGGCTGGTTACATAGCTTCAGAGTGAGCCTTTTCACAAAATACTGATTAATTATCAAAGAAAGGAGTAAATTTACAGTGGGAATGTCCATCACACATCATTTTAACTAAGTAATGTGAACATCTTTAGCAATAGGGCAAGTCAAAACTGTTCAGCACCCCACAGGATGCAATCAGAAAAGTTGGACATTATATCTATACCATGTAACCAGACTCCAGTTTTGAGGGAACGTCAGGAAATCTCAGATAAGAGATGTCCCACAAAATTACTGGTCTGTAATCTTCCACAGTGGCAAGAACATAAAAGTCAAGGAAAGATTGAAGAAATGTCCCAAAATGAAGAAAACTAAAAAGATGTGATTGCTAAGTGTAATACTTAATTCTGCCTCACATATTTTTGTTACAAAATAAACTATTGTGAAAACTAGTAAATCTTTAATAAAGTCTGAGGATTAGATGACAGCAATGAGGTAAGGTTAATTTCCTAAATTTGCTAGTTGTGCTATAGTCACATATGGAAATATCCTTGTCTGTAAATACCCAGTAAAATATTATATTTGAGGGTGGTGAGAGCATCATGCCAGAAACTTACTCTCAAACTTTTTAGGAAAGGAAAAATTGTTTCTACTGTATTTGCAACTTTCATATAAAATTAGCATTATTTTAAAATTATAAAACAAAGGTAGAGGAGAAGAGGGAAAGAGATATAATGCTGAAGTTAATGCAAGCATCACATTATCAGTGCTATTCTTGGATGAAATGCTATTGCTATAGATGGTGCTGATGCAATTTCTTTATCTAGGTTAGCAATAGCCACATACCATTTTTTATACCATGTTCAAAGGTAGAGTTGATTCATCCATGTACATTACATCTAGGTTGGAGACTTAGAATTAGTCAAAGCATAAACCAATGAAATGAACTTAAGTTTGGAATTTGGTTCTGTTTTTAGTGTAAGCATCCTTATGAAAAATAAAACATTTCATTGCACTGTGTCCTTGAAAATCCTTTGGTCATCTTTAAAATGGTCACCATTAAACATAATTATTCCAAACACAGTCTTACGTTTGCCTGCTCTGACCAGGAGGCTGAAATGATTTGTGACTAGTGCCCTAGCTGGGGTTCGTGAATTATGGCAAGGATTGGATCTCATCCATTGCTGTGAAGGAATTCTTGCCAGACACCTGAGATCTTATCCAAAATTACACTCCAAGGAATTCTTGAAATCAGATTAAAAAAACAACAACCTATCATTTCATCATTACCTTGGTGGGGCTGCAAAGTGCAGTATTTTATTGGAAACATTACCTTGAATTTGTTGTTTCCACATGAAAGGTCAAATTGAATAAGCTACTCAGTGTCTCTTTATGGATGAAGACTTTAAACTGAGCACAGGATACTGGTTGCCGATCTAAAGAGTAATCTGGTGACTGTGAAGCCAGTCATCACTATACTTGGCCAGCTGCAACCCTTGTAGAAAGCCAGTAAAGCCAGCAGGATATTTAGCTGAAAGGAGTGGAGTGAAATTATTCAAAGCTGCCAGAAGTTCTGGATTTTTTAACACTCCCATTGAAAACCAGAAAAGCTATGTTCACATTGGCATTTGATTCAAAGCTCCTTCCTCTTTTTTAAAGACTTATCAGCTGTAAGAATTTCCTGGCAGTGGCTGAAAGAGCCCAGGTTGCTTCATCCAGTCAATGAGACACTTGTGATCACTAAAATATTAGATCTACAGCCATTAGGCCACTTGACCTCATTCATAAAAAAAAAAAAAAAAAAGTTAAAATACTGGACTCCATGACACTTCTTAAGATCGTCTTTGCCTTAGCAGTGTTTTATCCTGAACTCAAATCCAGAATTGAGGAGTAGTGAATTTTGCTCTGGCAACTGGGAAAGAACAGATTTTTCACCTGTTTTCTGTCTAGACTGAACTCTTACTAGCAAAGATACATTTTATCTATTTACCTAAAGATGAATGTATTAAGCATTAACTAACAAGATATTTGCAAAATACTTCCAAGGAACAAATGCAATAAAAATGATAAATACAATTATTATTATAAAATTATAACAGAATCATTTAAATGAGTCATTTGGAAGGTCTTCATTTAACATGATTGAATATTATGTTTATTAATTCATTAAGCTCTATTTCAAATGACAGATAAATAAAATGCATTATTAATAAGTCATAAACTAAATGAAATAATGCCACGCAGACCTATTATTTTTAAAATCCCTTGCAAGTATTAACTAATTCATGTTTACTGTTTATTCAAGGACAGCTTGTATGAATTAACGGGAATTATATGGTAATTTTATTTGCCATAATACTAAATCCTTACTACAAAAACCTGAAATCCTTTTTAAATTTTCACTCTGCCTTTTTTTTCTTGAAGTGATATATGCTTTTGGTAAAATATAGTTACATATAAATATGAAAATAAAATAATTGTTAATTATTAAACAACACAGAGAAAATCTATGTTAAAATTTTACAATGTTTTATTTGGCCTCCCAGGCTTATAATTTTTTAATTGTGTGTGTGTATATATTTTTTTCACAAAGTTGAAGACTTGCGTTATATAATATCATACTTATGTCATGTTCACAAAAAAATATATTAAGTGAAACTTTGTTCATAGGATTTATAGGGTTTTGTTGTTGTTGTTATTGTTTTGTGCCATTAAAATAACTGCAAACAAATAACAAAGCAAAACAGGATTCCTTCAATAAATAGTCAATTTTAGGTTTGGTGTGTAAGCACACAGCAGATATAAATGATGCTTCTGGAACATTTTAATAACAGACAGTAAGGAAACAGGGAAACTATAAGGGCCCTTTAAGATTCTTCATGAGCCAGCCTGGAGCCAAAGTCCCAACAGAGTCAGAAGTCAACTGGCCCAAAGTCAGGCAATTTGAACATTACTACGAGTAGTAATTGATTGAAGCACGTCAAATATGTTAGATGTCTATGAATTCACAGTAATACAACAGAAAACATAATTTATTATTTGCCATTGTTGGAAGCTTATGAATTGGCACATTATTTTTAAAAACTAAGAATGGAGAGAACCAAGCTTTTACCTTGTTCCTTTTTTTTTTTTAATCTCCTCTGCCAATTGGTAGCCAAACAGTACATTGAGGAAGATTTTTCTGTTTCATTATTCTAGCTAGCAAGTGAGCCAGAGCTCATAGAATTAGAATATCACCATTTTATAACTCCAAATGAATTCATAGACCTAGGCATTGATTATTTACAGCTTCTGACATCAATAAATGAGACAGCTGAACGTCCTATATTTCATGGTGGAAGACTATAGCACCTAAGAATTAATTAACAAAAATATGAAACTGATTTTGATCACATTTCTAAATCCAACTACTAACTTGCTGAATATACAGAAAATAGAGGAATATGTCAGGTAAAACCAATGGCTGAAACTAGCAAAAGTAAGACTGTGGGGAAATCTATAAGGGAAAAGCAAACCACCTGGTTTCTCCAACAAATATATTGATGATAAAGAGAGAGAAAAAAGAAAAAAAGAAAAAAATCTATAGGGTAAAAGAAACATGAGAAATATCAATCAATTGTATTATAGACTTTATTTATAGACAAATGCAAAGCATAAAAGGTATAAACTGTTTTATTTATTTATTTTTATACATACAATATCTTTAATGTGTTACCTACAGATACAGATTTTTTTATTGTTAAATTTATTGGGGTGACATTGATTGAGATCAATTACATTGTTTCCAGGTGTACAATTCTACATTACATTGTCTATACATTGCATTATGTGCTCACCACCCAGAATCAGCTCACTTTCCATCACCGTATGTTTAATTCCCCCTCCCTACTCCCCCCACCCATCTCTCTCACCCCCTCCCCACTTACCCTCAGATAACCACTAAAGTATTGGCCGTGTCCATGAGTCTTTGCTTCTTTTTTTCTTTTTTTTAATTTTTTATTGTTTTTTTGTTGTTGTTTTTTGACAGAGAGAGAGAGAGTGATACAGAGACAGAGAGAGAACTGAATTGGGGCAACTCCCCAGTTCAGCACATGGGTCTGCAAGGGCCGGGGCCGGGATTCGATCCTCTGTCCCCAGCACTGCAAAGTGTGTGCTTAACCCACTGAGCCATCCCGGCTTCCCCGAGTCTTTGTTTCTTTAAAAATATTAATTATATTGTTTTTGATAGGGAGAGATAAAGACAGAGAAAGGCAGAGAGAGAAAGGGGAGGGCCCAGAGTGGTCTCCACAGTCATATGTCATCAGTTTTTCCACATAGTTTCATTCCACACAGGTGGGTGCAGAGCTGTGCAGGGTGGGAACTGGGGCAGGGGCCTCACACATTCCCATGTGTGAAGCTTGCCCCAGCAAGAACCAAACTGCACTCCCCCACACACATGGGAAGCATACCACAGTTCAGCATATGGGTCCACATGGGCCTGGGCAAGGACTGGGACTCGTTCCTCAGACCCCAGGACTACAAAGTGAGTACTCAACCTGCTGAGCCATCTTGGCTTCCCCTGTTTTAAGCATTTGTGAAGCAATTAGAAACAAAAACACTAATTGAATATTTGATTAAGACAGTATTGTTAATTTTAGGTGAGACAATGGTATATACACAAGTGTGTGTGTGTGTGTGTGTGTGTGTGTATGTAAATGTATGTGTGTGTGTGTGTATATATATATATATATATATATATTTAAAAGGATGTTTGTCATGTAGAGATAGATTCTAAAATAATATGTATAGATGAAACAATATGAGGTTAATTTAAAATAATTGAAGAGCAGAAAATGAGACCATATTGGCCACAACTTAATCATTATTGAAGTGGATGATAGGGTTTTATTATACTCCTTTGTGTGAAATTTATGTAGTAAAGTGTTTAAAAATATGTGCAGATCTGGACTATTCTTCCTTATCACAAAATAATCTTTGACAATATGATTGCCAAAGTATCTCATGACATGAATCATAATCTGTTAATGCTCTTTATTAATCCCTAAGCCCAATTATTGACTATGTAACCTTGAAATGACTTGAATCCATTTGGAATTTTTGTCTACAATTTATTACATTTTTCCCCCAAAGCTGTCAATTTTCCAAACTGTGATTATTAAATAATCTACCCTTTTTCTGTTATGATGAAATGATTCTTGCTTACATTCAAGAGTACTGTGTATGATCCCATTCTTTAGTATGTTCCTGGACTAATCTTGGGTTCTACTTCTTTGTCAGTTGGTGCCCTGATTTAGCTCTTCTTTTACTTTTTAAGTCCTTTCATTTTCTTTGTCTCTGTCTCTCTCTCTCATATGATGATTTCTTAAAAGTCTGATGCTTAATTAACCATTTCTATTTAAAAATCTTTAAAAAGCTGATTGGAAACTCTGGATGTAGAGTGAATTGGGTTTCACCAGCAGTGATTAAGTCTTTTCTCTTTGATGAATCAGTTTCTATAACAGTAAATCTCCGCAGGTTCTGCCTTCTGTGCTTGGCTGCCAGCTTTCTAGAAGCTAACAGAAGAGCCAGAGGATATGGGTACCTAATTTTTCTACAAGCTTTATGCCACCATGTTTTTAATTTCATCCCACCTTCACAGCATACCTGAATTCCTTCAATTACTGATGCTATCCAGGGTATAGAAATGGCTTGTTTCTTTTTGGCTTCCTTTCTGTGTATATAGTTACTGCTTCCCAAGGAGTTCACTTCCTAAATCAATCATAACTAGACATTTATAAGCTTCTAAACCTCTTTCTATCTCTGCTTAATTTATTTTAACATTAAGGTCTCATGCCTTTTCTTTTTCTTTTTTTAAAATTTTTAAGTTACAATTGGTAAAATAAGGTCAAATTATGGCTTGCAACATGTTGATGATTTTATTTAAGTTATTAATTAATGAAGAAATAGTAAACCTTACAAGTTCAGAGAAGAATCAAAAAACAAAACAAAAAACAGAAACATTTATAATTAGGTATATAGAAATGAATGTGCAAGTAGAAACAAACTGCTGTCTTCCACAGTGGGAGAGGGAAACCAATTGAACCTCTATCAGTCAGGACAAATATGAATGTCTACATACAAAAATTATTTTGCATTGCTGTTAGTTATGTACAATTTATTAAGTATTAAAATAACCCCCACAGAATCAGATTCAGATATTACCGAAAAAAATGTGCTAAAAATTTAGTTCATAATTTTCCATTGAAACACAACTTTTTCACCTACAGGGCCAAAACGGGGATGAAGGCATGGGTTCAACCATCCAAGTTTAAGTGTTTGTCCCCAATTCACCTTTGGTTTTTTTTGAGGTGAACTTTATTAGATGAAGTAAAACCTGCATGTTTTCCTCAGTCCAAAATAATTTACTTCAAAGTCTTAGGAGAGCCTGTTGATCCTATAGCGAAGATTACCTGACTTCCATTTTTCTGTTATGTGTTTGTTCATTTTCCTTCTTTCTTCCTAATATTTTAATGAGTCAGGGATGTCATAACAAAATTAGAAGTATTCAATACCAGGTACTCTTAGAAATAGTTCATCTGTGTTATTTAACCAACATTTAAACAATAATTTAAAAGTTTCTCACTTATAACTGAAGGTGTTAATTCATCCAAGATCTGTCACAGTCAAAGAACAGTTCCTCTTGCAGGACCTTCTGCAAGGTGTGAGATCTTAATAATATAAAATTAAAATGCTAAAGAAACTGCATCAGTGAGTTTATTATTCCTGAAATGGCTGGTGAAAGTCACTGTCCTGGGCCAATCAGAATCATTATTGAAATTTTCAGACATCCCCCCACTATGTAGTCTTCTGACCCTCTCTTACCTATTTCTACAGGCCAGGTTGCCATCAGCACTGCAGTTCTTTTCAGATGATATTCATCTACTGCTCCACAGTTATTCATCAGTGTGTAAATGGTTTCCACCTCAACCACTATCAGCTAAACAAATATATTTCCATTGCTTGTGCTATTTCTATTTCCATTGTCAGTAGCCAAATTCAAGACAAAGCAAGACTTTCAGAATCTCTGGATGTAGACTCTTTTGTAATGCTAATGCTTTCTACAATCTTCTTGAGTCTTCTACTAAGGCTGCAACTTTTCAAGGTTGTAGGTTTAAAAAAAAGCAAGCAAGACTTTTGTGTTGATCTCTGCCTCATACTCTCTTCCATTTCTTCAAATTCCCTTCTCCTGTGGTAATTGTCCTATCCCATGGAGCAACTTCCCCTCCTCCAACTATAGCCCCTGGAGGTAAAAGCTGTTGTTTTTCAGAAAAATGTACTTAAAATATGTATCAGTGGTGGCTCCAGAATTTCTATAATATCAGGGCTTAAGGTCAGCAATTTGGTTGGAATGGGACAAGGAGATTCTTAGAACTGTGATCCTATGACACTTTACATAAATCTAGGAAATTAATTCTCCACAACAAGAAATGGGAGGGAACCAGCCAGTAGATATTGTTGGGGGTTGGGCCATGTGCTCCTCTCCTCCTCCCATCCCAACTACGGCTAGGCCCTACAACTGACTCCACTATGCTTCTGGAGGAGCAGCTCAAAGAAAAGCAATGGAGCCAGGTTTTTTATAGAGTCCGGCAGAGGGGGTCTGTCATTAAACGTGACTATGGAAGTAATGAGGAAAGATCTAGATGGGTCTTATCTTGTAAGATGCAAGAGTGGGGTGGTGATGTGCACTTAACCATTTCTCATTTCTAGGAACACAAAAGAAGGAAAGTAGGAAAGAATTCTCGAACTTCACAAAGTTCCGGCTTCTAAGAACACAGAACTCAAATGAAGTTCAACATCATTACCGTTCATATGTGGTTTATATTCATGTTCTTTCTGGAAGTACATGATAACATATCCTCCAACTTTTAATTATAAGACCAATGTAAATTAACTTCCCATTGTAGTGAATCATATTGACAAAGATGAACAGATCTGGGCACTGGGTAAAGGTTGTAAAGAAAGATTTTATTCAGCAATAACTATTGCAATAGGAAGGAGGGTCCAGCATAAACTGAGCATACTGAAGGAAAGGCACTGATGAGCCATGAGCGGGGGGAGTAGGGTGGTGCATGTGACTAGGGCTTTGGGTATGTAATTGGCCCTTATCTGGAAGAAAATAAGGGTCTCCTATCTTTATGACAAGAGATAGTGGAGCAAGTTGGAGCAAGGTGCCCACCAAATTTAGGCCCTTACCCTCCCACAGGCATGCATGGGGACAGCTATCTCCTTGAATGTTTGCATTTCAAAGAAATGGCTCCCACCCATGTTCATTTTAAAAAATATATTTATTTTATTGTTTTTTAAAAGATTTATTTTATTGTTTTTGACAGAGAGAGAGAGAGACAGAGAAAAGAGGGGAGGGCCCATAGTAGTCTCCACAGTTGTACGTCATCAAGTGTTTGACATGGTTTCATTCCACACAGGTGGGCAGGAATGGCACAGGGCGGGAACTGGGCTGGGGGCCTCCCGCATGGGAGGCACACTCCCTCAAGCCAGGGGCCTAGCCCGGGGCTGAGAACCAGGGGGTCCTCCCAAATGGGAAGCACACCACAGTTCAGCATATGGGTCCACATGGGCTGGGGCTGGGATTTGATTCTCGGTCCCCAGGACTGCAAAGCAAGGGCTTAACCCACTGAGCCATTCCAGCTTCTCTACCCAGGTTCTTGAGAAAACAGTGTGAAGTGATAGAAGAATTACCTCTCAAAAAGCAAGGATTTATAATTGCAAACTTTCTCAAGTATCTGCTCTAAGAGGGAGTTCAGGGTCTTCTCAGTGCATCACTTGGTTTTGGCTAGCACAGACAGTAAGACCTCTAGATTATACACTAAGCTTAAACCTATGTCCCTAGGATGTCCCCTAGGTCATCCTAGGGATATCGCCTTAAGCTGCTATAAGCCATGCTAAACTTTGTTGAGGTCTCTTGGTGAAGAGAATTGGACCAACTGGTTATGTGCCGAGAATGTTTTGCAGTTCTTATGAGAAATACTTTTTTAAGAATAACTCACACTTGACCTCATTGCAATACTGATGGACATTTGCTGTGAAAGATTTTTGTAGCAAATTACACCCCTGAAGCTTTTCAAAGACTCAACAAGATGCAAGAAGGATTTCCAGGAAATTAACCCTGTTCAGTCAATCAAGCCAGATAAGTATGGTGCCAGATGGTACCCTGAGATTACTGATTACTTGGAGTCCAACAAAATTATTAAAACAAACAAACAACTAGTATGACCTAGTTCTTCAAATTCCTAATATTTCCTACTTAATGTGTGTGTATGGGTGTGTGTTTGTGTTCCTTTCAGGTTGTGCAGTATATTTTTTACCTGTAGTATTTTGGAATTGTCTGGTATTTTGTAACCTTGACTTAGAAGTTTGCCTAGGCTGCTATTCATTAACATGGATACTGGCCCTAGGCTGTACTTGCAGCTGCCAATTTCTCCCAAAGAGCTATTAATTCCCAGAAAAAAGTTCTGGTACTTACATGCTGCCTCTTAATTTGTAGCATCTCATTAACAACAATAGCAACAACAACAACAACAAACACTCACTGTTGTTTGATTGACCTCTCCTATATCAGTGTGAGGCATTAATTTCTCTCTCACCAGCTAATAAAATGTCATAAGAGTGATGCCCAAATTTTGGTGAGGAAGTGATTCACAGCTGAGCAAATTTCCAGTGATTCTGACTTTGAGTATCACAGACACTGAAATTAAGCTTCAGATAATTAATACAGATTGCTGAGTCTTCCATCCACATTAGTTTATGTAACAATTGTTCACTGGTCAAGTCATTTTGTAAGGTATAAATTATTTGATGCAAATTTTTCCTCTTAGAAATCCAGAACTTATTCATTACCATATCATTTATTTGATGTTGTTATAGAAAGATCACAATATTCATTAATCCCTTAGAGTTTGTAAAAAAGGCTGATTCTTAGACCCCTACTCTAAAGATTTCACAGTTAGTTTGTCCCAATAGAGCCTGAATTTCTACATTTCATCCAGTGATTCTGATGCAGGTATGTTAAGCCCACACTGGAAAAAAACTTTTTCAGACACTTGCCACATTTCAACAGAAAAGCTTTTGCTCAAGTGTGCATGCATGTGTGTATGGTGTGTGTGTGTGTGTGCATGTTGTGTGTGTGTTACATGCAGTTAAGTTGGCTCCAACTTTTGGTGACTATGAATGAGTGATGTCTGCCATGTCCTGTTCTCAGCAGCCCTGCTCAGCTCCTGTGGACTTATGCCTACTGCTTCTTATATGGAGTCAATCCATCTCATACTTGGCCTTCCTCTTTTCCTGCTGTCCTCTATTTTCCCCTTCTGTCATTGTCTTTTCCAAGTAACCCTGCCTTCTCACAATGTACCCAAAGTAGGACAGTTATAGTTTTGCCATTTTTGCCTCCAACAATGTTTTAGGCTTAATTGTTCTAGGACTCGCTGGTTCATTTTTCTGGCAGTTGAGGATATTCACAGAGCTGCCCTCCACATTTTTTTTTCTATCAGTCTTTGCATACAAATATCTATAGGTAATGGAAGGATATAATTAGGCTGGTACTTGAGAAAGGCAAAAGGTAGTATTAACTGGCATTTGAGTTTTTGGGTTTCCCAAGATAGAAGTTTGAGAGGAAACTCCAGAAAAATTCCAGACAACTTGTATTAAGCTTGTGCTCCAGCACAGGGAAGGCAGGACAGAGGAGAGGAGGGTCCCGGTGCTTGGCTTCTTCGGTAAACTGGGGACAAAGCAGGCTTTTGTGAAAAGGTGGGCCTTTTGAAAAAGGCGAGCTTCCTTGACCAGCTACATCACTTGGTAGCTATGTTTGTGCCTCCCCTGTGGGGATGAGATGGTGGAAGGCTCATTATGGTAACCTCAGGTCCCATAGGAGTCCAACCCTGTTCATCTGTTCATGTACAACAGTGTTTTTTGTTTGTTTGTTTTTTAATATATATATTTCTTTAAATATATTTTTATTTATTTATTTTTATATTTGACAGAGAGAGAGAGAGAGAGAGAGATACAGAGACAGAGACAGAGAGAGAACTGAACTGGGGGAGCTCCCAGTTCAGCATATGGTTCCGCACGGGCCGGGGCTGGGATTCGATCCTCGGTCCCTGGCGCTGCAAAGTGAGCGCTTAACCCACTGAGCCATCCCAGCTTCCCCAACAGTGGTTTTGACACCTGCAATAAAATAAGTTGTTAGAAGGGAGATAACCAGCCACTTCTGCACTTTTGTGTAGGGAGTGATGAGGTGGTGACATTTTTGTGGTCAGCTTATCTGGCCATCCAGCATTCCTTTGGCCCTGGGCCCAAGTCCCTATGCTTTCTCAGAAACAGAAAACCAGAGAGATAAACCTGAGAAATAGTACAAAAATTAGGCCAACTATTTCTAGTGTCCTTATTTCATTTTCTTATTCAGCTTAGGTCAGGTAAAAGACAACATGTAGTAAGTATAATGGGAGGGTGGTAGGAGTTCAAAGGAGGGAGGCTACCGTGAGCTGTGGAAATCAGGAACAAGAAGATGGGCTTAGAAACAGAGGGCTGTGTGAAAAGAACTTGAGAGTTCCAGTTTGCATTGGAAGGGGAAAGAGAAAAAGAAATGATAGAAGTAAAAGAAAAGAGGTGTTAAAAAAAAATACAAAAATATAAAAATAGCATGTAGGATAGAGGAGATAACTTATTATAGAAGTTTCTTTTGCCTAACATGTTGCTCCATTCCTTTATTTTTTTCCCTAATGGAATATCACCTTAATTTCATCCTCTGTGACAGTGAAGACATCATCCACCAGGTCCCTTATAATGGGCCAGGTGTTTAAGCCATTGCTGGACTTGACACCATCTGCTATGGTGTTTGGAGAGTAAGGATTGGGGATCAATTCCCTTTCAGTTTGGACTGGTAGTAGTCATCTGTATTCAAGGGTTCAGCAGCATATACCTTCACACTATTTTTCAGAGCCAAGGAAGAGAAATATGAGACCTCTTACCACTAGCCACAGCATTTTGCCTGCATGTCTGCAGTAAAATAAGTTATACAAGGGCTGTCTGGAAAGTATTCAGCCGTGTAATTTATTATATCAACAGCCCTCATACAGGTAACACATTTCTGCCCAAGTAAGAGCCTTCTCTGTGATAGATATAATGCAAATATGACCTGAAAGCACTTGAAATTGTATACCTTATACTGGCCTTTAGTTGCCTAGATCACTTCTGGTTCTTTCAGTAACTTGGGAAAGGAGTGGGGCCTGAGTAGTAGGTTGGGAATAGACTGTGAGGTGCCACTCATTGTAACTGTTCCTGTGCTTTAGCTTTGACATAGATTAAGAAAAGGGTAGTAAGGCAGAGATGGGTCTTCCATCTCAAGTGCCAAGGAGTGATCTGAAGGAACAACAATTTCCAGAGGGGAATGTTGAACAAGTACCATGGTGTGCTATGATATAAAATAAAGTCCTCTATGCTGAAAAAAATAATTATTATAGCTATCTCATGGTAAGTTCATGAACATTTTATATAAGAAACGCATTTTTAATAGGAATCTGTGGCACTTTTAAAATATTTCTAGAAGGGATGTAAAGATAGTTCAGCAGTTAAGCGCTTGTTTGATTCCCGCCCTGGCCTGTGCAAAGCCATCTGCTGAACTGCAATGCAACTGGTAACAGCAGGGTAGCTTGGCGGCAAATGTTCTCACCTCCTATGCTAGAAACCGCAGTTTGGTTCCCAGCCTGCATGGCCCCACATCCACCTGTGTGGAATGAAACTGTTCCACAACTATGATATACAACTATGGAGACTGCTCTGGGCCCTCCTACCTTCTCTCTTTCTCTCTCACCTCTCAAACAACAAAATAAAAAATAAAATATTTCTAGAAATTCTTGATAATTCTGCCTTCAAGAAATAGAGCTGGATTATTCTCTTCTTGTTGTGAGATTGATTTTAGTGAGTAACTTCTAACAGACTATGGTAGAAGTAAAGGAGTGTGACTTAAAAAACTAGATCATTAAAGACGTTACAGCTTCCTCCATGCTCTCACTTGGGCCATTCACTTCAGAGAAAGATAGTTGCCATGTCACATGGACACTAAAGCAGCCCTATGGAGAAGCCCATTGGAACCAAAGCCATCTTTTTATTTATTTTTTTTTAATTTTTATTATATTGTTGAGAGAGAGAAAGAGAGAAAGGGGGGAGAGCCCAGAGCAGTCTCCATAGTTGTACACCATTAGTTCTGACATAGTTTCATTCCATACAGGTGGATGTGTGGCCACCTTGTGGGGTGGGAACTGAACTGTGGCCCTCCCACATGGCAGACCAGAACGTTTCACCAGTGAGCCAACCTGGCAATTACCAGTTAGGCCACAGTTCAGCATAAGGGTTTGCATGGCACCGTTGTGAGACAAGCGCGCAAGCACTGAACAATCCCAGCGTCCCCCAAGGCCTTGTGAGTAGTCAGCAGGGAGCTGAGGCTGATAGCCAATGGTCTGTTCGTGTGCTATCTTGGAAGCAGAATTTCTAGCTCAGTGGTTTCTAACTGGAGGTGATGTTTGATGTTGCTCCCCGGGGGACTTGGTGGGGAGGGGAGACATTACTGGTATCTAGCAGGCAGAGGTCATGGATGCTGCTAATATCCTATAATGTACAAGAAATCCTCTCACAACAAAGCACAAAATATGCTTTGAAAGTTGAAAATCCCTGCTCTAGTCCCCGTCAAGCCTGCAGATGGCAGCAGCCTGGTTGACATCTAGACTGCAATGTTGTAACAGACTCTGAGCCAAACCACCCAGCTACACTGCTCCTGGGTTTCTGACTCTCAGAACATGTGTAAGATAACAAATGTGTGCTGTTTTCAGCCTCTTCATTTAGCCAGGGATGGTTATTCAGCATTGGAGAACTAATTCAGCCCCTAAAATATTTCCCTGGGCAGGAGTTCATATTTTAAGAAATTAAATCAACCTGGGACTGTTAAGGGTTTTTGGAGAGCACTAAAAAGCACAGGAAGAACATGAGTAAATATTTCTGCAAAATAGATTTGGCAGTAATGTGGAGTTTATTCTTTATTATTCATGTGATTTACCAAAACTCAACTAATGATAATTATAACCAGTGATATAATAGAAGTGAAACATATGTTCAGTGGATAGTGGTAGAAAGGCACTAGCCACTGTCAATATTCCTTATAACCAATTAGGTGGCTGCGGGAGCTGACAGGTATTGTGGAATCAGTAGGTAGAGAGAAATAGAAGTCATATATTCACAAATGGATCAGTAAAGTGAGATGGTTTTAACTGGAGAAGGTAGCAAGATAAAAGAAAGATACTTTAGAGATGATATTGGTATCTTTGTGAACTTTGTGGAGAAGTCAAGCAACCATGAAGACTCCAGTGAGAGAAGAAGTGTGGCCACTGCTCTGCACATGTGATTGCATACAGATTTGATGGAGAGCTTGTGGAAATGCAGATTCTGATTCAAGGGGTCTGGCACAGGGCCAGAGACTCCATGTTTGAGCAACGAAGTGCTAATAGAAGATAGAAGGGCTTCATGCTGTAGGGAAACACTACCTCTTGTAAGACTTTGGTATGGGAAGGAATTATATATTGATCAGACATACGTTTAGAGAAAGAGAAGAGGAATCCATTCCTCTATGGAATGTACAAGTTAAATAAATAAATAAAATTCAAAAGGCTCACCGTAATCCTGCCAAGAGTGTAGATGATGGGAACGGAGCCTTAAAGTATAAGGAAAAGAAAAAGGGTGATTACTACAAAGAATGAATAACATAGTAATGAACTGTGTCTGAACAGCAAGGGCCTCATGAAGTCGGATAATCAGACTTCCTTTGAACTACACCAGACACACACACACACACACACACACACTTAGTGGTGCTGGGGTATGACACCAGACACACACACACACACACACACACACACACACACACACACACTTAGTGGTGCTGGGGTATGTGATGCCAGATTAGGTACTCCTGTAGAATTTTATTTTTCACAGAAACACTAGCAGATAAAAATTGCAGCTGGCGAAGAAGACATATAGAACAGTTAGACAAGAGGACTACATTTTTTGTTTAGTTTTTAGGGCTTTTAAAATGGAATTACGAACACGATTTCCACTCCCCCCAGGTTTAACAGATGTAATTTTAGGGGACAGTACATCATGATGACAGGCTAGACTTCACTCCCTTCCCTCTTAAAGGGAGGTTGGAGGAGCTGCATGGAAGGAGAGGATTTAGCATGCATTTTATTATTCTCAAGCATTTTATCTCTCACTGCAGGTTTTTTGGCAGGTAGTTAAGACTCCATGCAAATTATGTTAAAATAGGAGTGTTCTCATGCTCACTAAGTGGTATGTAGGCTTCTAAATATAGCTTGGTGTTGTGTTCTAATAAAATGAGCAAAAATGTGATGCTGAATGAACCTTGGGTTAAAAAGAATTCAGAAATAGCAATTGTTCCAGTGCTTACAGCATTCAATGTGTAATTTTGGAAAAAAAAATCTCTCCAAACAGATGTACTTAAAGTGTAAAGAAACTATATTATTACAGTCATTTTAGATTTCTCCTAAATATCTGCACATGATAAATATGTGAAGGGATTTCATTTAGTGTGTCTATCAGAAATTTATATCATTAATTATTTTCTTATATATTGATTGATTGCACTGTGTGACTTTTTCTGTTGACACTGAAGTAAATAAAGTATGCTTCTTTTCCCAAGAAGTTCACAATGTGTTAAACAGTCAGGAAAAAAAATTTACTCAGCAATGTAATAAATGTTATTTTAAAGTGAAAAAAACAACAACATGGGAAATAAGCCCTCTACCTTGAAAAAAACTTTCTTAGGTGGCCAAATCTTCGGGTAACCACCAAATTATGTTACTGAAACAATTTTAGAAGTATATAAAAAGTATTAGCAATTATATGTTGACTGAAAACAGGCTATTGTCTAAATGGGTATTATGAAATTTGTTAAACCAAGAAAGGCTTTTTTTTTTTTACAAATATTATATAAAATGTTAAATAAAATATAGGTATTTAGATTTTAAGTTACACACAGCCTATTATAAACAAGAATAAATTCCAAATGGATCATAGATTTAAGTGTTTAAAAAAATTACACAATGAAAAGACATAAAGAACAAATTGGCAGTAACAAAATAGTCATAGGGATATAAAGTACAGCATAGAGAATATAGTCAATAACATTGTAATAGCTATGTACAGTGTTAGGTGGGTGCTAGACTTATCAGAGTATCACTTGGTATAAAAAGTTATATAAATGTCTATTATGATGCACACTGGAAACTAATATAATATTGAACATCAACTCTAATTGAAAAAAAAGTTTAGTGAATTCTTAAAAACAAGAAAATAAAATTGGATCATTTAATATTTTCTTACTGCAAAAGTTATTTCTAAAGGAAAAATGGTAGAGAAATAATGTTAAAACTAGTTTAGTGTTCTACAGTGTAAATATAACGTTAAAAAAGCAAACTAGGGTAAGTATCTTTATAACAAATAAGGTAAGTTCTGGTTTTCTTAACTCATAAAAAGATACTTGAAATAAAAAGTTAAAATAGCAACAACCTAAAGGATTAAAAACATGTATACAAAACAGGGAAACAAAATACAAGCACAAATGACAAGTGAACATATATTTTTCAGGTGTGGAACAATAGACTAATTTGATAAGTATTTTTCTTCGTATTTTTCTTCATCCATTTAACAAAGATCATTCATAGCATTGGAAGGATGTGGAGATACTGGCATCCTCATTAACCTTTGGGTTCGTGGTGAGATCACCTTTAAAAGAAATGTAGTAAAAGCTAAAAAATTTAAACCAGCAATTACACTTCTACAAATTTATCCTACATATATGTTGTTTATACCAATGATGCTTATTACAATATTGGAATAACAAAAATTTAGAAAGAATCCAAAAGCCCACCAACTGGGAACTAGTTAAATTGTGCATCCATAAAGCAGAATATTATGCAAGCATTGAAAAGTGTGATGTAAATCTATATGTATTGATTCGGAATTATATCAAAGACATATGGCTATATGAGGACTGTCTGGAAAGTATCCAGCCATGTACTATGAAAAATAGAGACATATATGGCTGGATGTTTTCTGGATGGCACTTGCTTACACAAATGCAATGTCAAAATAACTTGATAAATGTATCCCATTCATGTATTAGGTTGAAGTCTGTGAAATAACTGACATTTGACTTTTTGACCCACAAAAATGGCAGTTTCATAAAAGTCAACCCAGTGTATAAAAGACATTTCTTTAAGCGTATTCAGGAAGCTGTTAATGCTATTTGCCTCTAGGGAGGAAGAGAATCTAATATAGAAGGCAGGTACAATTATAAGATTTTAAACAAATTCATGTATTAGTCTTCAGCTGAAAAAGTAATGAAAGTTTTAAAAATGTAAACAAGTTAAAACAGATAACCACATTACTAAAAGACAAAAAATGTACACTGCTAAGTTAGGGAGATGTACTATAAGCAATGAAACTACCAAAAAAATTAAAATTTTTAGAAAACTATATTTAAAAAAATTTACATCATTTGTCACCTAAAATCAAGAACTTTAGTGAGTTTTTACATTTTTCCTCCCATGGTAACCCCCATATACTCAAATGCCTTAAAAGAACTTTGATTATTGTTTTATTAAAAAAACTACATTTGAAAGTAGAAAAGTAATATTAAAGATTATATAGTTACCGGTAGTCATTTTAGGTTTTCATGAATAAGAAATAGAAACCACATCAAACAAAACACAGCAAAACTTAAGATGATTTTTTTCTATATCTCTTTTTCTTTAGAAAATCTCACCTAATTCTCTTCTTCTGCCAGCCTGCATGAGCTGTTTGTGCAGGTCATGGCCTCTGCCTTTACAGTTTAGCCATCACCAGAATCTGTTTAGCAAGTGTCTAGAAGCCTGCTGAGAAAGAAAGAGATGCTCTGTCCTTAGCAGTCATAAGAGAAAGAGGAGGATGGCACATATGGATACCACTTTCCATTCCCTTCCTTTTTTATTTTTTTATTTTTTTGCCATGCTATGTATCAAATAGCTATTTTACGAGGACTATCCAGAAAAATTTCAGCCATCATCAATATAACAAGAACAGTGACATGGTGGGATATTTTCCTGATAGTCCTCATATATCAATTCCCATAAAATGAAAAGACATCAAGATGATCCGTTTAAGGGTTAAATCATATAGTGATACGCGACCTCATAATATCTGCTTTTTCCTTACTTTTCCCAACCTTTAGCACTCCTTCCTGAATTCCTTTCTCCTCACAACACTGGCCACCAAGCTCCTCTGTTAATATCCCAGGGTACTCCACCTTCCACCCCACTCCCCCAACAAGGATGTCTCTCAATTAGGATTTTCTCACCTCTTTCAAGTCTTTATTCAGATGCAACTTGCTCAACAAGGTGTACTCTGACCAATCCTATTAAAACTTTCTGTGACAACCTTGAATTCTTCATACTAGTTATCTCTCTTTGTCTGGCTCTTTAATATTTACATAACACTCATCACATTTAATCATAATATAAAATTTACTTATGTTTGTATGTAAAGTATCAATGTTCTGTCCCCTCTAGAAGGTCAGCTGCTTCCGGTAAGATTTTTTTTAATATATTTTGATCCTAAGAATTTATATCAAAGCCTGAAATATTGGGAATGGTCAATGAATATTTGTTGAAAGGAAGAGGAAGAAAAAGAAAGAAGGAAGGAAGGAAGGAAGAGGGGAGGGAAGGAGGGAGAGAGAAAAAAAGAAAGGGAAGAAAGAAAAAGGAAAGGAAGAAACATAATTTAGTGATAGTTATTTTGTCTTTTTTTTTTGGAACTACCAATATTTCATGTGTTTTCAAGATTCTTAAAAGGTAATAGGCAGCAACTTTAGACCTGCTCAAAGCTAGACTAGATCACCTTATAACATTAATTTCTGGTCTTTTCTTTCTTATGAGTCACCAAAATGTATTATTGATTAATAATTGATCCACTCAAACCAGACAAATGTTTTTAAAAAGGTGTTTTCCTAAATAGTTGGGTCTTATTTTGAGTAGGTGATTTTCTTTATTCATCTCTTTCTTCACCTACTAATTTGGCTTTTTTAAGATATCAGTATTATGATCAAGAAATTATAAATCAGGTTATATTTTAATCTGACAGATCTTAGAGGAATGTATTTGTTCATAGCCCATGGTGGTCCCCTTGTGCAAATTAGATAAAGAAATCTACCCTGGAATGACAAAGCTGCAAGTTATCTAACTTGACAGACTGAGCATAGCCTAGATGTTAAGCTATAGTCACCTTGTGCAGGGAAAACAACCTATACAAAGTACATGGCAACCCTGGTAATGGACTACAAATATGAGGATTAAGTGAAACTGAAATAAATGAAATGAAAACACTTTAAATGCATAAAAGGCATTTGAATGTATTTTGTTTTTAATACACTAAATTTTAAAAAATCTGAGGATTTATACTTCCAGTCAAGATTACAGAGTCCAGGTTTACCCTTCTGCCCGAAACAACCAAAAGATGGCGGGGGTGGGGGGGACATAGTGGGGGGATGAGGAAAAATAGTTGACATAACAAGAAGGATCAAGGAACCAAAATCCACAATACAAAGAGATGAAAAACTAATGAAACAAACACTATGATTGCCCCAGCTCACTGCCCTAAGAGAATTTCCTGTCCTTGGCTCAGGGAAGAAATGAGATAGAACCTAGAAGGGACCTGAGTTGAGGAAACAGAGTTGAAAGTTTGAGGAGATCAACATTGATTGCTATAGTTCCTAGAATAGAGTGTCAAAAAGAAGAACACTACAGAGAAAGAACGACAGAGATCTGTGGAGGGTTCCCCTTCAGTATTCAACTGAGTACTGATCAGTACATATGTGTGAGTAACCTGTCCAACGCCAGGGAAAACACAATTTAACAAAATTAGAGGGACTAGTGTCTGACACTCACACAGGCCAGGTATAGTGATGTGTCCATGGTAAAGCTCCTGATTCACAGGACTTGGGTAGAGGACAGTGGGTAGATAGATGTTGTGTAGCCAACAGAGTAGAGTGAACACTGGCTACAGTTGAGCGTTGGGTAAATTGAACTACATAACGGTGTTGCCTTATTAGTGGCTATGATTAGCCCTAGATTAAATTCTGCTCATATCCAACAGATCTGAAAATATCTGAATAAGGAAACAGTTTCCAAGTTGCTTAATGCATTCCAGAATAAAGTACAAGTATATTTACAGAAATGTAATATATCTTCATTCAAAAAGATTTTTACACATCACAATATCTGGCATCCAATCACAAATTTTTAAATATAAGAAAAGGCAGGAAAATATGAGCCTATTAAGAGATAAATCAATCAAATATAGCCTAAACCAGGGGTGTCAAACTGGTGGCCCATGGGCCACATGCGGCCCCTGAGGTAATTTTTTGTGGCCCACGATGCTCTGAAATAAAATGAAAATAGAAAAAATTGTTATGAAGAAAATAATGCTTAGGCGAGATCGAGGCAATACCGTACACACAATTCCCTCGTTAAACCTTTAACTACTGAAGACCAGTATACACGTGGCCCAGTGCCTTTCCTGGGAGCCTGTGGGTGTGTATAAACGCGCTGACTCAGTTCCGGTGACGCTTGTAAATGTGATGTGGCCCGTGTGAATCTTGCCTGTTGCACCAAATGGCCCGTGTTTTAATTGAGTTTGACACCCCTGGCCTAAACTGACACAGATGTTAGAATTAGCAGATGAAAACTCTGATGATTATTGAAACTGTCAGCTTCAAATTCTATATCCAATAAAAGCAATTTTCAAAAGTGAAAGCAAAATTGACATTTGTTTTAGACATAAAATAGCTGAAGTTTGCATTGCTTTTAGATATACAACAAGAAATGCTAAAGTAAATTATTTAAGTAAATTTAGAAGGTAATTATACCAGATGGAAATATGGATCTCCACAAAGAAATGATAAACACTGGCATGGTAATTACATGAATAAATATGTCATTTTTTTAAATTAATTAATCTCCTTTTAAAGAGATTGTTGACTATTTAAACAAAATAATAACAATAAAAACAATCTGGTCTATAATATATGTAAAAGTAAAATGTGTGAAAAAACAGCACAAAATTTAATATGGGAGAAATAGAATATACTCTTGTAATTTTCTTATATGTCTATCAGTAAAATATCAATGGTTGATACACTGATAAGTTAAAG